>CALSCE010010638.1:7303166-7330722 GCA_943593645.1 Bovichtus variegatus | reverse complement strand
CAATTGAAGGTTGGCATAATGTTTTTAGAGGTTCATTTGGTACACTGAATGAAACACCGAGAAATTTCGTAAAAAAGTTAATTACCGTAATGAATGGGAAGTTTGAGCGCGCTCGATTTACGTCACATTATGCGACGGTGCTCAGTTTTTTGGCGACATGAAGCTTGTGAAAGCGGGAACAATCCATAAATTAGCCGCGTCATTGTATAAACCGCGAGGTTCAAAGTGTGGGAAAAAAGTAGCGGCTTGTAGTCCGGAAATTACGGTAGTTATTGATGCACTGCAGCTGGTAAAGGAGAACTTTGTACTATATACTGCTGGGTAGCATGTGAATTGCACCAAAGTATTGACAAAGTTTATCTTAACCTATACTAATACATGATGAATTATTTGTAAATTATATTTTATATTATTCATCTGAATCTTCAAAGTAACTATAGCTATAAATGTAGTGGAGTAAAACGTACAATATTTGCTTCTGAACTGTAGTGGATAAGTATAAAGTAACAGGAGATGGAAATCAAGTAAAGTACAAGTACCTCAAAAATGTACTTGACAAAATGTACCTGATTACTACCCACCTCCGAAAATGATAAAGAGAGAAAAGCAGGACATTTTCTTTTTTTTTTGCATGAAAAATAGGTGCTGATTATTAATCGATTGGTTGACTAAGACTTGCAGCTCTTTTAAAAGGATTAAATTATGTGAAGCACAAATATGACCTATAGAAGTAGGCTAAAGCACTAAAAGCATAAGAAACATACACACAGCAAGCATATCATTTAAATACCTAGAGGAATGTGATGCTACTATTCAAAACATAAACACTAAATTAAACTGTCAGATTTGGGCAGTGACGACACCGACAGTTTCCTCTGAGCTGCTGAATGCAGTTCATTAAAGTAGTTCAATGTGAGTGAGTTCAGAAAATTATACAGCTCAATAATAAACAATGCTCATTAATATTCATCAGGAACATAATCAAGTCTTGAATGAATATCAATACTGAGTAGCACGATGATGTTATCAATAATTGGAAGCCAGGGAGAAAATCAGCGAGCCACACACAAAAAAAAAAGCCACAAAATAGTAGAATTATACTGTATGTTAACATAAATGTACAGCCAACACTGACAGTCACATTTAACATTTTAGTTCCTGGGTATTCTCGTGCTACCATCTGAAGTCTATTACCAACATATTGTGTTGTCATATAGGCTAAATGTGCACATTTTAAAGCTGCAGTTGGTAACTTTAATACATTTATTTTTTGTCTTAGGAAATTCCTGAAATTGTCACTTTATGAAAGTGCATGAGACAGATAATCCGTGAGAAAAGTCATGTTCCTCTCTCTCCCTCCAGTGCTCCTTTGGCACTGGAGGGAGAGTTGGCTCCTCAGAGCAACCAATCAGAGCCGAGGAGTGTCGGATGAAGTATCAATCACTGCTCGTGAACACCGATCAAAAAGTCAAACTAGGCAGAGCTGATCAAATATAAATCAGTATTCTGTTTCTGCATTGCCTATTTATTGGCCCAATTGCTTTCCAAAACATATTTTAGTGTACTGTCAAGCTGTACAATTAGAAAGTTTGCTCGCACCTGTGGCCATTTTCAACATGGCGGCGGGGTCAAAAACAAAAAAATCTAATTTTACAGCTAAATAGTACACTGAAATATGTTTCTGAAAACATTAAAGGTGGGAAATAGGCAATGCAGTAACAGATCCTTGATTAATTTTTTGATCAGCGCTGCCTGTGAGTCTGCTTTGTCGACGAGTCGTGTAGGTTTCGCACAAGACGGCAAGAGCACTTGTATTTGTAGCGTGCATATGAGAGAAAAACACGCCCACTCTGCTGTAGGCAGTGAAGGCAGAGCGCTCGCTGCATACACACACTGCCCCGCTGTCGCATATCGACGGATCTCATAAATACGGCTTTTAATAAAACCCTTGGTGTAATGTACCGTTTTAACAACAGGATATCGCAATACTTTACTGCAACACTATTAGAAACTCCTCGGCCCTGATTGGTTGTTTTTCCTTCAGGCTCGGTTCAATTTTGCAAATGCCATTAGGAGCACTGGAGGGAGAGAGAGGAACATGATTTTTTTTCACAAATGATCAATCTCGGCGCACCACGGTCAGGATGTAGTGACAGTTTCAGCAAATATGTAGTATGTTTATTAAAGTTGCCAACTGCAGCTTTAACACGTTATTTTCTAAGTATAATGAAGATGCTACGACAGAAAGCTTGATTGTTTTTGAATGTTCCGTATGTCAATGTGGCTGTGTTTGCATCATACCTTCAGACACAGACACACACAGACAGGTAGACAGAATCATTAAAAGCTCACCTTTAGACCAAGCAGAGCTCCTGAGTCTCGAGGCACACTTCCATCTTTCATGCGCTTGTTGAGTAAAATACGCCCTATTAGGCGATCCCCATCTTTGGACGGCTGCCACGTCACCGGGTGCTACAAGGTCAGAGCAACACACACCTATTGTTTAACAACTCATCCACTTGAATTTGATTACATTAGACCAAAGCAGACAACTGTCCATAGTGAAAAGGGGGCACGGGGGAAAGTATTTATTCACTCAGGGAAGAGAGTTCACACAAACTCTGTTGCCTCATCAATACTGTTTATTTTTTTAGATAGCAACATGCTCAATTATTTCAATTCTCAATGATGGGATATTGAATTCCTAAGCTAATCATGGACAAAGCTACTGATGAAAAAAAATAACATCCAACACAAAAGTGTAAGGTGTTATTTCCAGAGCTTGTGTGAACGTGCCAGTGAGAGGGTGGAGTGAGCGTCATGCAGCGCCCCATGCAGAGTAAAGCAAGCAGCCCCAACACTCCTCCTCAAACCAGCTTTTCAAAATGCAGCAGGAAGACCAGAGTCTCACTACACAAACACACAACCATCATCAGTGGAGTAGTGAGGGGAAAGCAGACAGCGAAAAGGGGGGTGGATGGGGTGGGGTGGGAGGTCATCTATGATGCAAGAACAAATGAGGTAGACCATGAGGTACCAGTTTAAAGATCAAAAAGGATGAAAAATAGAGCGCACATATTAAACCCATGAGACACAGAGAGGGTGAGATCACAGACGCGCAGTGGAAGGGAAAAAAGAAAAACATATGTTTTCATTTTTGTGCAAAACAAATCCAGTCTTCCCTGTTTTGTGTGCTTACAATCATTTGGGTTTTGCTATAGAAGTGAGTGGAAAGTTGGGCAGGGGACGGGTTCTGTCTGGACTGAGTGCTGTGGGGTGGGGCAGCAGAGTGAGAGGGACGGGCCTGAGTAAAGGTGTTTCCTACGGCACTAAAAAGGACCGCTGCAGAGCAAGAACACAACATACGGAGGAGAACGAGCATGCAACTAGGAGAGACCCACATTCCTGTGTGCCATGACAAACAGAGAGGTTGTGTGTCAATGCTCCTTTTTTTTACAACTACTGTAAGATGTGTAGTTTCTGTTTGGGGAGCAAAACAGCAAGTACAAGTAGCAAGCAAAGAGGGTGCCCCCAAAAGACTTTTTCAGCAACACCGAGGAAGGTGGAGCCAAAAGTAACCGAAAAAACAAAAGGGAACGAAATCGCAAGAGAAATCAATTTATACAAACGTCAAATAAAATCCAAAAAACAAACATCTCACCTATTTACACTGAGTGACAGAGAGCAAACAAAGACTGGATGGGTAGGTCATAAATAATAATAACAAAATGCAGGCTAGATTGTCTTAGTACCTTCTCACTATGGCTATGCTCCTCGTTTAGGGTAGTGCTACTGCACGTATCAACTCCCGAGTCTTTAACCTGCGGTTCACACCATGCCAAGTCCTCTTCAAATGAGTGTCCCCCAAAGCGCACCATTTTCTTTTGCCTCTCAGATAAGGTGTGTGTCGGCTCGGACATAAATGTCTGCTCAATAGTTTTTCTTTTTCCCCTTTGACTGTCCCCTACAGGTGTGGGATAAAAACAGAAAGAAAAACAGAAAAACAACATGCAAAGGTGTAAATAAAACGAAGGAAACATGAAATGACAAAAGACTGGTAGAAGGGGGGATGGGGGGAGGAGAGAGACAGAGAGAGGGAGAGAGAGATGGGGGTTAAGGGACGGGAGGGAGGGGCGGTAGGGTCGGGGGGGGGTCAAGGCAGGGCTCCACATGTCTCACCAAAGACATTGGGGAGGCCTCGCTGCTATGCCAAGACGCATGGTCCCACCAATGGCCATCCAAATCACCTGTAAGGTGGGGGGGAAAGGGCGCACATACACAAGAAAGGACAGCGAGAGGGACCAGTGAGGACACCACAAACAACAACAGACAGTAACAGCCAGACAAACGCACGTAATACACACATACAGAACTAAACAAGACATCCAAAAATCCATCTACGCACACACACACACACACACACACACACACACACACACACTCTCTCACATACTCTCAAACTCTAAAGTTGGTCATCATGTGCAATTCTAAGAGACCCCTGTGGAGAAAGGAAGACGCAGCTCAGGTAATAATACATAAAGGATCAATAATGATAAGACCACCTCCTCTATGTACAGTAAGGGAAGGGCACAAGCCACAGGATTCTCCGTTCTCTGTTGACATTCATGACCATATATCGGTTCCTCTTCTTTTCCTTGTCTTTCCTACAGGACGTAGAGTAAATCCCACCGTTCATCTTGACCTTTGTAAAGATACTGACAACATGCAAACTTAACACAGACAGGACCAGAGATCAGATTCTCCTAATAGTGTTCCCACTATAGGCGCGGAATTCAGAATTCATTTTGTGACAGCTTCCGCCTTTCAGATTCATTTGAATGACACAGAGTTTGATTACCTCCGCCAAGGAGGTTATGTTTTAGGCTCGGTTTGTTGGTCAGTCTGTCTGTCAGCAGGATTACAGAAAGACGACTGGCTTGACTTTCATTAAACTTGGTGGAAGGGTGTAGCATAGAACAAGGAAGAACCCTTTAATTATTGGAGCGGATTGCTGCATTCATGTGGTGCATCGACTTCCCGACTCGGGAAATGGGACCATTTGAGGAGCATGTGAATGCACCATTGCCCTTGGCAGAGGTTTATAATGAAATATGCTTTGTTGCTTTACAGTACCTAGGAATATTGCTTTGAAGGAAAGGCACTGTTCTTCCAGGATCTAAATAATTGTAATCCATTAATTAATGATCTAATAAGTCTAGCTCGCAAACAACGAATCGAATGTGATCGTGGATGAGGAGGGGGGCAAAGAAACGACAATATCAGCGGCAGAAAGAAATTAGGTTTATGGAAAATGTGGCCTTCATTTTGAAAAAACTCCACCGCTAATGCCTCTTCCATATCAAACTGGCTATCAATCAACTCAAACACCGTCATATTAGAGTACAGTATCTGAGTTTCTTTAACCTATCTGGAGAATGCCATATGTCTAATCAGTGTGGGTATTTACTTCCTAAATGGATCACAAGACAAGATGCACCAAGATCAGGGTAGCTGACGACAAAAGCTAAACAATTTCCTGGGACCCTCATGGTCACTTGTAATGCAGGTGTGTATTTCCATACATTGGTCCGAAAGTGCAGTTTTATTATTATACAAACACAATTGGAGAGGAGTATTTGTCCGGAAATATTTCAACTATTATTCACTCCTGTATCCACCGAAACATCTTTAACAAAAGCTTTTTGTTAGATCCATGAGTTCAAATCAGCAGACAACTCACATTTTGTAACAAACAAAGTAAGCATGCTGAGATCTTATCCTACAGTAGCTGCATCTGTAGGAGGGAGCAGAGCACATCTCTAATGTGTTTAACTGGGGGATTCAGATTGCAGTGCCACACAGCCTTAACTGACCTCAATCTAAAGTGCACCAGTGAGAGCTTTTAAAGATTAGGCTCTGATTACAACTTCTGTAGTAGCACCAGTGGACACACAGCCTTAACAAAAATAGAGGCTGGGCAAGTGGCTATAATGGTATTACAGGATGGAGGTTTCTGGGACATTTCTTTTTAAACTTTTTTTTATTTTCTCATCAATGCAGCTGAAGGCTTAGGAACTGATGGTGGTTAGACTCTTAAGAGGGTAAATCAAGACCTATAATCCTATCTCTTGCTGCAGATGTGATGCTTCAGTCCAACCAAACAGCCAAAAACAGATGACACAGATATCTCATGAGACAAATATGAACCCACTGCGTTTATTTGTTCTGGTGGAACGCTAGGTATGCAAAAAAACAACCTGTGTTCCCAAGTGGAGCACAGAGCAGAGAGATTGAGAGCACTTTCAATTTGATTAAGAGGCTTACAAATCCAAGCTAATTAGAAAGAGTGAAAAATATTGAATCTGAATGTGGTGCTAAAATTCCCAGTAGAGAGTAGTATGGAGGTAAAGAGGATGACGGTTGACGCTGTCCAAAGACAGGGAGAAATGGTTTCAGTTGTCAGGGAGATATTGCTGCCTGACTGCAGAGAAACTGGTCATTTCTTTGTCCTGAGAACTTAGTAGGTAGAACATCTCTGTATTTAACATCCTGTTATGAAGAGGGAAATGGACATTTAAATGCTATCCGCTTACACTGGCATGTCATTTTACGATTCAGTAATGAAATGAATGACATTGTTCTTATTAAAGCATATAGAAGATGAGGTATGGTCATTTTACCAATACAGAAATCCTATTTGGTGCGGACAGGTTTTCCACAGACCCTGGTCTTCTACTCGTAAAGCTGCTGTTGTTGATATACTTCTGTGCTCGCGTGCATTAATGTATGTGTGTATGTAGCTGTAGTGAACCTTATGGCCGCAGGCACAGGAAGGTCATCTGAAAACACTGCACGTGTGCAAGCCCTGGGCCATACTTTTTCACTTTCCCCGTACTTGACTTGCCCTGCAAAGAGCTGTATAACCTAATGGATCTATACAGGACAGACCTCCTTCAAGCATTATCTGGCTGAGGATTCAATCTCAGGGAAATCAGTGAACTCTGATGGAAAGGCATAAAAATAGCCTGCATATGCTTCTGGATGTAAAAGAGGAGGCGGTGGGTGGTGGGGGGGGGGGGGGGGGGGGATTACAGGGGTAAAAAAAAAAGGAAGGGATTTTCAGTATAGAAAAAAGGAGATGCATAGAAGAAAAATGCTGTGTAAAAATAGTGCCACTGTGAATAAATATAGCCACATCTGCAAGTCTTCTAACATGGCTGATGCGGAAATGCAGTACCTAAACATACTGACAACAAAGATCTTTTTTATGGGACAATTAAAGTTTATTACAACTCGAGTCTTTGTTTTATAGCGTTGTCCATTGTTAGTCATTGTATAATGATAATATTTTACTCACCATAGTAGTTGTTGATACAGGTTCATGTTTACAGCCTGACAACAGTTTAGCCATGTTAGTGAAGACAAGTTAATTGGAGATACATTTAATTTAAAACACGTTTAAAAGCAAGCGCAACTGAAATGTTACAAATAATCCGTCATTGCACTGGCCTGCCCATCTGGAGCAATATGGGATGAGTATCTCAAGGACCTGCTCTCTCTCCTGAGCCACAACTGCCCAAGTCTGGCTAACATGGTCGTCATATTTCTTGCCTTGTCTGATTTCCTTTTAAATCCCATATCTCAGCAAGGCATTTAGTAAGTGCAATGTGATTGGAATTATCCCTTAATAAAGCCATATTTTGTGTCTATTTTTGATTTGGCATACTTTCAGTAGCAACATTCTATACAATTGATATTATTTTTGCAATATATTTTCAGAAGTTGCATATTTTAATTTTAACAATGTGCATTATTATATTACAAAGATGTTGCACTTTTTTGCGGCGATGTGGGAATGATCCACCTACAGGATCATTGAAATTACAATTGTTATTGTTTCAACACAATCCTCCCTATTTTATTTTTTTAATCAATATCATTCATACCAGCCAGTAAAACACTCTACAATGACATTTCCACACTTACAATTTTCTGTTTTCTGAGTTGTGGCTAAGTTGCAAGGTCAGTCTGAACCAAACAAGCAAACTGTCCTTCTTCCTTCTTTCTCCATGCTATCACTATCTATCCATCAGTCCAGGGGAGTGCTAAAACGACTAACTGTACACAGTTATGCACTGTGATAAAACATTATGGATGTCCCCAGACAGGCTTTGCCCTCTGCGGCCCTCTAACCAACAGCTGACAACAGTGATTACCCTCTTTGCCTCCCAGCTGCTCTTCTGTTGGCAGCATAAACACCCGAGCCCAGTTCAGCATGGTAGACACTCTCCATTGAACAAGTCACTTGCCTAATGTGGCCATGATAGTCCAAACAGCTTAAGGCCTGCATTTATGATCAAGGAGAGGAAGAAACATATCATGTAAATCACCTTTGGTTGAGACAGAGAGATGGTTGCATTTATTTGTGTATGTTAAGAATTCTGCACAGAAGGCAAATGTTAAGTCCTTTGCTCAGATTGCACAACATGTAGTGATTGTAGTGACTATGACGTTGTGTGTTACAGGGACTGTAATGTAATGTACATGCAGACCCCACTGTTCTGATTGTATATAAAAAAAAAAAGTTAACCTTACTCAGATTAAATTCTTTTGCAATATCCCGCCTTGCCTACAGTATCGCAATGTACCGTGATGTATTGAATCGTAACTCCTGTATCATTATATTGCATTGTATCGCCCCATTCTTCAGCCCTAATGTAAATCACCTAATGTTGAGACAGTGAGCTGTTTGCATTTATTTGTCTCTTTTGGACCTGTAGATAGACTACGTTCAGATGCTAGACAGCTTATCTCAAGGTCATCCACAGTTTCACCTCCACCTGTGCCTGTTCTTCCTACCATCATACCCCTCCACCTCCCCCCGGCCCCCTCGATGTCTGTCAAAAATAATTTGACTGGGTGCCAACGTGGAGGTACGTCCAGCCTTTCCCCTTTCTTTCCCTGAAGCTTTATTAACAGTGGCACACCACAATTGGGCACTGATCCCCGGCGAGGCACAGTGTGGTTTTTCAGGAAGCAGGAAACTCATCATGGCCATAAATTGTGAGCATCAGCAGTCTGCGCCCAGCCCTGCCGTTTCGCCCCGACTCCTAGGCCCCACAAAGTGCTGATTCAGGGCGAAGGAAGAGCACAGGCAGTGGCGGAGTTCACCACCAGCAGGCTCTCCATCACTTTGACAGCTCAATAAAAACCAGTGTAAACTATTAATTGGATCATTAATTATTGATGCCGTTTTTACTACAATTCAAGAGGCGAGAGCCGAAAAGAGGTAGGGGTGAAACTGTGTGTATGTTTAAACATAGGCGCCATACTAGAAATATGATACAGTGTCATGTTAGTGAGGCAAATCTTAAAACAAGAGCAAGAAACAAAAGGCCTATACCTAACTTCAACTGTTAAGCACAAAACACAGTAACACTATCCATTAAGGTATAAAAGGTGAAATGAATAAGAATATTTTTCTTATATCAGCTTTAGAGTACAGACTGCAAACCCAACAGACTTATTGAGGTGCAAAAACTGATCCCAAAAGCCATTAATGAGGATGTAACTTAAGCTCTCACTACACAATGTCCACCTCATGTCAGACTCTTCTTTTCTGTATGTCCGGCACTATTATGAGACTGCATGTCAGGGGAATCAATAAAGAGGAAAACACAGGGAGAGGACCATTGTGATAAATCAGTCTCCAGCGCTCGCAGGCACGAGCCAGGCTCATTACAGCTGGCACACCCTCTCTCCTCCAGTCTCCTCCTCCCCTTGGTCTCACCCCCCCCCCCCCCCCCCCCCCCCCCACCACACCCCCTCGAGGGTGTCGGAGATTTGAGGGCATGACATGCTCCCTGCTCAGCCTGCTGTTACACACACATTTCTTGGCCCAGTCAAGCTGAGTGCACAAACCCCAAGATGCTGACGGGTCACATATGGCCAAAAGGTGCTTTTCTGCCCTTTTTCTCATCTCTCTCCTCTTGTGTGTCCTAACATGAAATTACAATTGGTGTTAGCTGTCTGTCTGTTTGTTCGCTTTGTCTCACTCCTGGTGAGGGTTAACACTCTCTACAGTTGCTAATCAAAGAGTGCTTGGTTTGCATGATTTGTTGATTGGCTCAGCTTTTTAGACTGAAGAGTAGGTGTACATCACGATTGGTGTCTTTTTGTGATCCCCTCTCTGCTGTCTGTTATATGATTAAGTCTGCTTGACAGAGTGCAAACAAGGACACTCTGGTTTCAAATAAATGGTCCAGTAGAATTTGCTGAACCATTTATCAGACTCCCTGCATGCACCATATCATAGCAGCCGTAATTATGTCATAAATTAATGAAACTGCCAATTATAACTAAATAAGGACCAAAGATAGCTCCACATAATCAGCTGTCTGTGGATGTTCTGTAGCTAGTGTGCTTTGCGCTATACTTCTTCAGGTCAGTAGTTCAGCTCTCTCCTACGCAGCCTGACCTGTGGAGGAGGCAGACAGAGGCAGACAGAAACAACAGAAACTCTGACCCTCCAAACAGCCTGCTTTTCTCCCTATTTTTGTTCCATGGCTACCTGGAAACCTGGAAACTCCCACATCAATAATGTAGCGCTAGTGCTGGGCTGCCTCCTTAAGTGAGGAGAACAGTTACATAACAGAGCAGACCAACTGAATTCCTTCCCTCTCCTCAGATTAAACATGTTGAGCATGTGGCAGGCGCTTTGGTCTGGTGCTACTGACAATAGCACACTGGGCTACTGTACTTTCCTTCTTTCTATTTCGTATTCCTCTATTTGTCAACGGTGCCTCATGCTTTTGTTGTGTTTAGTGTTTTTAACATTTTTAAAGTAAAGGCCTCCGTACCTTACCGGTCGGACAACAAAACCAATTTGCAATTACGACAACTGTCAAGCAGGTGGAGCAGTCAAGAAGCTAAAAGCCTAACAATTGCTTTTGATGTTGATTTTATGCAAAGTTGCTTGCCAGTGTGCGTTTATATACATGGACAAGTGCGCTTGTTGCACCAAGCAGGTAGGACATTTTCCATGAGCCATCTGATGTCCATTTCTATTTTCTTGTCGACAGCAAGACAGACCAGGCAGTGCCAATAATTAGCAAAGCCCTTCAATTAGGTACACTGAGATAGACTGGACTCGCTGCGTGGAGAAATAATTGACATTATTGTTTTAATGTTTAAACAGTCTTTGAGTAATGACAGTTTTTAAAATAAAACTGGTAGCTCTAATTTGAAAAATCAGCAGAACAGGCAGAGAAAAACCTCCAACCTGTTCTGTGTATGGGTCAATAAACCCTGGGCAGACATGACATGACCAACCACAATCAGTTCGACAAGTTCACCCATACGACCACATAAGTGCTTTTGTTCTAACCTGCGACCCACAGGTGTCATGTTTCCTAAAGCAGGGCCCCTACCTGTGGCAGGAGATCAAGATGTCCTCGCAGCTAAACACTGTTCTAAACGCCGTTCTAAACACGTGATTGATGTTGTGAATCGGTCACAGTTTAACTAGGTTTAGTAAAGGCACTCGGTTAGGTTCAGGATAAAAAATCATGGTTTAGGTTCAAATAAGTATGTAGCCTACGTAAAGTTACGTAACATACGCAAATTTCCATTGGACTGAACCAAAATCCTATTACAATTTTTTTGTGGACCACTATACCAGGAATAACATCATCAGCGTGATCACTGCAGGAAAACATGTAATCACCCTATGCTCTTTTATTACTTCTTTTTTTTTTAATACAAAATCTTTCATTCATATTCAGCAGTTAAAAAACTACTCAATGAAATACATCTCCCTGCTTCCCTCTGTCTGTCAATTATATGACTGTCCATTAGAACGGACGGACCATGTGAAACAGCTGTGGTGGTAGGACATGGCAAAGTGTGCCATAAGAAGGCCTTGAGAGCAGTAGTTTTACATTAATTTCAACATACAGCCACACACATAAACACCCATCCACAGTAAAACATATCTGGCTGGCTTGTGGGAGCACAAGCCTCCTCTTCGAAGGCACGGGAGCTGTGTGAGTAGATTCATATATAACAAACATAAAACACAATAGTGCTTTCAACACACGTAAGGCTCATTCTTTTCAATTCATAATGAAAATGTCAGGATTTTATGAAAGAGTTTTAAACAAATGTTATCACACACATCAGCAAAAGCTGTTGTGTTTGCTGGCAAAATAATTCACTGTTCACCGCAAGTATTACGCAAAAAAAAAATTTAAACTGAAGAAAAGAAATGTAGAGACAATACAAATAAGCGATTGATAATGCACCAGAGACACTCTAAGGAAGAAAAAACATTTCAATTGAAATCTACAAAGTGCTTGTGCTAAAAAGTTGTGTTTTCATCAAAATGTTGCCAAAGAATTTTCTGTCATTGATGTTTTTAATAGATCTTCAGCCATTTGTTTGTTTTTTTATCTTAAAAAACACTGAAGAATTCAAAGATTTTCTTTTTTCGAAAATAATGAGCCCTACACATACAAATACACACACGGACATACAAATAGAGAGCACATATAGAGACTGTAGACTGGGGAATCTGAAGGTTATATCTGAGTCAACAGCTGCAAGAATCAATATCAACATGAGACAGCAACAATAACTAAATTGTGAAATTAAATTTGTCATTCTTTACAACAACACTATGTCAGTATAATACTAGAGAAAGAATTGATTTAGAGCTGCATGAGAAAGCATCAGAGAAATGTGCATCTGTGTGGTATTAAGTATCGCTAAATGAAGCTATCTATACAGAATAGCAGAGAGAGAGTAGACTCAGTGAGGTTGTTTTTGTGTGTGGCTCCTACCTTTCTCACTGACTGACTCACTCTCTATCTCAACGTCCTCACAGCTGGTGTACTCTGGTGTGGTGGCCAGCTCCTCCTCCGAGCTGCTCAGCGACACCTGCCGCATCTTTCCTCCCTTTTTGGTTTTGTGGGGCTTGGGGGGTGGCGGGCGCACCGACTCCGACTGATCCGAGCTGAGAGAGTCGTTCCTCAACATGCTCTCCATCTTCTCCCTCTTGGTCTTGCGGACGGCTGAACTGGGGTCCAAGTGGTGTTGCTGCCTCCTCATGGAATCCATGTCACCTCTCCGCAGGTCCCCAGATCGGTCACCCAGCACAGGGCTACGTTGCGGCGTCGGGGGACTGTGGTTGGAGGTTCTGTGGCCTCCAAGGCCGGTACCCATGGGCCCGGGGGAGGAGCGGTCAACGGAGTAGGAGCGCTGTCCCACCATAGGCGGCCGGCGCTCGGTGAGATGCTGACGGGATAGCCGGACGGGTCCTGGATCGTCCTGCTCCGTATAGGCCAGGGAGACATCACTATGGCGCCGCTCGTGCCTCAGGCGGCCCACCTCAGCGTGCATCCTCATCTGCTCCTCATAGGGCTGCGGCTTAACAGGGTAGCGTGCCAGGTTGGGGTCGCTGCGATATCGTGCCTGGAATTCCTCCTGGCGCTGCCGTTGGAGGTCATACTCGCTGGGTGGTCCATCTAACTCCTGGTCCAGCGGGTATTCCTGGGAGTGCCAGCGTCCGGGGCCCCGCCGGTCCCGGTAGCCCATCCGTGCTGCATCTACGTCTGGGTACATGTGTGGGCCCCGCGGAGCCCGCCGAGGGTCCCCATCCCCATAGTCAGACGGTGATCTGGGCATGCCGCCGTCCGTCGGGGCATACTGTGAGTGGTCACCCCCCTCCCTTTGGTCGTATTTTTGGTTTGGATCCCTGGATGCAGATGGGCTTCGTTTCCTGCAGATCAAACACAGGGGAACAAAAACGTGGAATTTAGAAGCTGTTCCACTTTGAAGTGGATGCTTTCTGATTCTTTTAATACACAGTACATATCATGGTTTATTTCTGAGCCCAATAAAAATCACGTGTAGAAAAGAACTGAGGTTTGTGTGTGCAGTGCATGTTGATGTTTAATTAAATTTCCAATGAGCATACAGTGTGTATGCCTGCGTGTTGGTGGAAATGTGAGGTATCTGTCAGACATTTGACTTTACTTTGCCCTGCACTGTGTAGGCCTAAAATCCTGGTCTGTCTCTGTCTCTGTCTCTGTCACACACACACACACACACACACACACACACACAAATGGGACTAAGCAGTAGGATGCAGCACTCCCTCTTCTCACTGCAATAGACTCAACATGCAATTAGCATGTTACCTTTCGATTTGACAGGAAATATGTGCATTTTAATACATACGCTCATGCAGTGAAAATAGTGTTTGGTTATTATTTTTTACTTCACACCGACAATGTTGTATCCAATATTTGACTCTTTTAGTGCAACAGGCAATCTTTCATTTTCATTTCGATAGCATCTGATTACTTTGTTGACATAGGTACTTAAATCATCATCATTTGCGATGCATTATAAACAACGGGATGACACAAGATTAACAACACAGCCTGCCTGGATATGACCTGTTTGTATTTCCAAATTAATAGTGTGTGTATGTGTGTGTGCAAAGGCAGAGAGATGAGGAAGTAGACAGTGTATTGAAAGTAGTGCATTGATAAATGATTCAGAGTTTCCCAGATTGTATCTGTGTACGCAGTACAATGGACATGAAGGGACGTAGGGAGACAATAACAACGTGTCTGAGTTCTGGCTGAATTAGAGGAAGGTGCCCATTTATTTACCTCGCCACCTTTTTCCTCCTGGTGAAAACATCTAATGTCACTTAGCAGTTTAAAAAACCTAAAAACAAAAAAATCATTACATTAATAAACTGAAACTAGTTTCAAACGTTGTCTGAAGTCATGTGTCCTAGTCTTGATAAGATTCCTCTTTGTTACGAGACTGAAGAGAAGTACAATCTTGAAACAAGCAAAGTTATATTGAACACTACGTGAAAATAATTTGCTAAGATGGATATCTTCAAGTATGGTTACAGTCAGGAGCCCCATATTTCTTAAAATTAGCTATCAATCATTTTGTCATTGTCCAACAGTCGGAAAGGAAACCAGCCAGGAAGTGGGTGAAAAGCCTGTGCATTAATGCATGTATTCTTTTGTTGAGAATCAATTATTCGTAAGCCACTTTTCTCCTACATTTCTCCCACTTTTTCCCCAAAATAATAATGACATTTTGGTGAGGAAAAAAGCTCTGTGAAGCATTCCTTTAATTTTGTACGTGACAACTTTCCATAAATTGCAAAGGGCTTCATAAATCACTGCTGCCAGCCTTGCTCAGTGGCCAAGGTAAGGACTCCTTACTTGTGATTGGCTAATTCACTGAACCACAGAGGAGGGTTGGTCCCTGCCTACTGTATCACAGACCATTCGGGTTAGCCTAAGTATAATGAATGTACATCCGCGCTGTGGGGAGGCACATGTGCAAAAGATGCTTTTTGTTTTTTCTGTGTTGAATTTCTTTGTTGAACACTGAATAATCTCACTGAAGTGAAGTGGCTTTAAAGAGAGACAGAAGAATGAGTGTAGTGTATAGTTCATTAACTTTCTTAGTTCTTAGAGAGAGGCAGAAGTTGCACAATAGTGCACTACAAAATGTGCTTATCGGCATCACTAGTACATAAAAAGATTTAATTAATTACAGAAAGGACATAATAACATATGACATAACACAAATGTTTGATTCAGTTACAGGAAAATCCCCTAGTAGCAGACAGCTAAAATATTTATATTAACAATTGATCAAATGACTATTTATACTTATATAGTGCAAGTTTTGATGACAACTATCAGCTGCCTCTACAGAGGGTTTTAGAATCTTTTAGCTCATTGTTTTATTTACGGCCCACAACTTTCCCGTTTGATTCAGTTTCACTCTCATTAGCACAAATACGCTATTAGTAATCAAGAAAAAAAGGTCTGATAAACCTACTGTATGCTATCTGTCCAGCACCAAACAGCGGACAGACAAAGTTTGCGACACAATGTAACATTTAGCTTCTAAAGAGACAGATATTTCCCTCAGGAGTTGGTGAGGAGCAAACCTGAGCAAAAAAGGAGAGTGAACATTGGACTTACTTCGCCAAGTGGCTGAAAACATGACTAAAACTGAATGCTAATGTTGCTCCATGTCTGATAAGTGACTACATGGGCAACTGCTTGCTAACCGGTTTGCCATAACAGCTTTATAGGATGATGAATGTATGTATGTATATATAGATGTATGTATGTATGTATGTGTGTATGTGTGTATGTGTGCCGACTGTTCAGCCATTCCCCCGCTGTCTGTCTCTCTCCCTGCCCGCAGCTGTCTGCTGAGCAGAGACTCTCACTCGCTCTTCAGAGGCATACCATTATAAACCAACCGGGATTGGCTATGTACAGTACTCAGCCAATTCCGATAGCCGATATATTGCCAATCGCCCAACCCTAAACTATACTACCAATCTCTACCAGGGTGTTTCTGCTGGATTTGTAGGTAAGAACTGGTGACTGCTACTGGGACTTTGCTTTGTTTTTCTACTTCCTCCCCATCAGCGGACAACATTTTTAAACATTTTTAACGCAACTTTGATAACTGCCTGCATTTCAAAGAAAAATAAAATCTTCACCTAATAGCCGGTCAATAAAAGTATGTAAACTTGCCATTGTAAATTCCTGGTATAAGCAATGTTTTCGAAAAGAAAGAAATATCTCTACGTTTCTGAGAGGATAGACACAACAGCTGACAGGACATGCTACCACCTACTAAATTACTTGATCAACAGCAAATCCAAGATAAAAGATGGACAGTATTAGCCACTAACTGGTTCCATGATGAGTGATTTCTCGCAAATGGAGTACAAAAAAAAAAAAACATCTCAGCACCAAAGATGCAGCGGAAATGTGCACACAACAAAAACAAGACTAATGGCTAATGTGCACTTTAATGAACACATCCTTATTTACAACAAAGACAGAGGGAGACAAAAAGGCCATTTGAAGTCTGTGTGATGCAGCTAGCTCACACAAGTGACCTCTCCTTTCTGCTTCACATCAAAACAAATGCGTCCTATCACCTTAGTGCACAAACGCAGCCTCGCTAGTGATTCAGACGCAGCTGGAGAAACACGAGGTTGCTGCATTATTCATGACCTGCTCCTGGACACTAACTGAGCAGCGCTTCATTCACAAATTCAAAGTGAAGCAGCAGCAGAAATGATATGCTGGAGTAGGGGACAGGCACCGTGACTTGGATGGGAGGATGTGGAGTGGTGTGGGGTGGGGGGGTGTCATGCGAAACATCTTTTTATAGTGACTTGATGATGATGGAGTGTGTTATATGTGCGCATGTGTTCACTTGTTCATGCCTCTGTGTTTGTAGCTCTGTGTGTGTGTGTGTGTGTGTGTGTGTGTGTGTGTGTGTGTGTGTGTGCGTGCGTGTGTGTTGCACTGGCTGCCTAAGAAATGCTTCACTTTGGCTCTCAGTGTGTCCTCAGGGCTTCACGCGAATGTCTCCTCTGGGATGTTGTCTCGAAATCCTACACCCTCAACACACACATGCACATAGAACATGCACATAGCAACTACAACAAACATTAACAAACTGCCCTTTGACGAGCTCTAACTCATCTTGACACAAGTATCACATTTCCCTGCTCTCGTTTAGCCTTGTATGTCCTTCCTGTCCAAACAGAGGAATGTCTATGGCTGCTAGCAAGTAAGCTAGAAACCGCACTCCGCGCCATCAGCATCTTCATCACGATGCTAACGCTAAACCAGTCTTCAGTAAGTACAACAGAGCGGTGGCGCAGCACTACATTTTGTACTGTGCATTATTCCCCCATTGCTCCAGCTGCCACTGCTACTGTAATAGCCTCTCTGCAGATACCTCGGAGCTCTCCACAGCCCTGCCGTAACACACTCTGCTGATCTTAGATTTGCATTCCATCCTCAGTGACACAGACGCTGATAGATAAGGGAGAGACAAAATGAAAAAGGGAAAAAAAGGGGGAGATCATCGGCGATGTATGTGAATTAGAAGAAGCGCGAAAAATCAAAGAGGGGAAGATGCCAGTTAACTGTGACCTACAGCTAAACATGCAGCTGGTGTGCATGGTGCGTTCAGCCAAGCTTGTCAGGCCCAAGCGTGAAGTAGCAGGATGGGACAGCATGGGATTGTGATGCCTGAGATGCTGCACAGAAGCCTGGCTGCTGCAACGATTGAGTCACGAAGCACAGAGTGACGTGCTCCCTGCATCAGAGTCCCTTATATAGCAAGACGTGTGCGTGACGTCGCCACAGACACGGCACTGAGCCGCAGCACAGGCAGCGTGGTGTGCAGAAAGTCGACCAGCAGTGAATCATCCTAACAGGCCGACAATAGAGAGGCATGTTCACTGTCTGCACGGTACAGTGTGGGAATACAGGCAAATGCTGCCCGCTGTACCGTTCTGTACATTCCCGCTGTGAGAATAACAGCAGCCCTCGTCACTGCCGTTGTCCTATTCTGCGCTAACCATAGAAATCATCTGCTGTGGCAGTGTATGAAGCACAAGGCCTCATTCAGTAGGCGACAAGGACGGTGAGGATGATAGGATTCCATTCAGGGAGGGTGACACTGGCCTCACTGTATTACTGGCAGAAGGACTCCAATATCTAACACGGAGGAAAAAAGATTCATGCACCTATGACACTCTCGTTTACATGCAGCCGTACATACTACGATGATTGTAAAACGCCCTCGTGACAAACCTCCTAGCGCAGCGTCCTTAAATAACTTAAATGTCCATCCTTTTACAACTGCAGTCATGTTGCTCCTGTGGTGCACCCTCTTTGTCACATAATGGTTAAAAGTATGCGTGTATCTCCTTCTGACCGAAATTGTGGGCTTTTCTTTTGGGCATGCATCTCTAGCCCAGCCTTTCAAACTGTTGGTTTGTGTACAATGCACAGAGCTGTCTGTTAACAGTCGAAGGGGCGTGTGTCGCAATTGAGACACATAATCTGAATGTGCTGTATACATGTCCAAAGAATGCTCCAAAAACCTGAATAATATCAGCATATCCCACATCTTAGTCAGATAACGCTACAATGAGAATAAGGCGTAATTGGGAATATCCAAATGGAATATGCTGTTTACATGACCCATATCAAATTCGGAAATAATGGTGGGATATTAGTGTGCATTTAAAAGTAGTCACTGATAGAATGGACATTCGTTTGGGTCTAATGGCTGTCATTTCTGATATCTGAGAAAGTAAGAGTATCATGGGTTGAAATCCAAAGCAAAGGAGTGTACAAAGCATCTCCGTGGTGCAGAGTGTTAAACATTCACAGTCGCTGTAAATCAGAAAGGACACTACCATCTCTTAAATGCTGTGTAAACAGGGTTTCTGTTTTTGCTTTCAGCACAGCGTCACACACCTCCGGTGCTTCTAAATTCCAATATTATAATCATCTTTTTAAAGTACACTCTCCTTATCAAAAGCAGCGTAATGTATCAAATCCATGGCTCACAAAAATCATGGGATTACACTATGGCCCAGAAAGATTAAAAAGTGTGACCCTAAAAGATTAGAAGTGACCCGACATGCTTGCCATGGTAAAACCTTTATATGCTGTTATTTTTCGCAGCACGACACAAAAACAAATTGGTGAAACTCCCCAATACACTGTGGTGTAATGGGAAGTGGGTCCGTCATCAGATGTGTTCCAGCTCTGACCTACTGACGGTATGTGATCAGAAACATCCACAGCCAGAGCCCAGTTCCCAGGCTGCGAAGGGACTAGATTGTATAACTGTGTCTTCTCACTCTATATATGTGATTATGTGTGTGTAGCACTGCCTCAGCTATGATAAAAGGCCCGGGATAAAGCAAGAAGCCCCTCTGGTAGCCAATCATTAACATTGTGGGTTACAATTTTTTTTAAAGGGGCGGTTATCACACATACATTTACATACACACGGGCTAGTGATCAATTTACTGTATAGTGTAAACTCTTCAGCCTTTAAACTCAGAATTAGAAAAAATAATTTTTAAAGGAAGGTATATTACAGTTGCAGGCTGCTTGTGTAGCAGAAATGCTCTTGTTGCTCTGTATTTGGGGAGTTGGGAGCAGTGCAGTATGTTCAAAACAAATGCCTGTGATTGCTCAAACAGATTACAGGTTTAATGCACCAGAGCCGACACTTTTAATGCAAAGCATCATGTCCAAGCATAATTAATTGTAGAAGCTACAATTGTGATTATATGATTCATTTTGCCTCCCTATCTCATTCTGTCTGCCCATCCTCTCACAGCTTCTGTAATGACAAAGCCTGAAAACAGAGATCGAGAGTGAGAGAGAAAATGTGGCCTTTTCTTGAAGAACTCCATAGCTAGTGAATTAGACAATGTGGACTTTCATCCCCACACCCATTTGCCTGGAAGATATGTTGATATTCCATTTAAAACCAAAGAAATACCACAAGCACAAAGATCAATAATTGAAAGACAACAAGGAGGGACGAACCCTGCATGCTTTCAGCTGCATATGGAGGCACATTGACACATGTACACACTGACACAATAAATAAATATATATATTTATATATAAATAAGATGCAATGATAATTGTAAGACCATTAAATAAACAATTTAACTGCATTATCATACATTCTACAACCAAACTGCGGCCTAAATGATGAGATACAATCAGCCTTACTGAAAGTAAACGTCGGTTCCTGGGCTGTAGCTCAGTTCAAATCTCTGCCTTGCTGCTCCACGCAAACACATGGCCTCTTGTGCACAAAGCAGTCCAGTCCGATCCAAACTACCTAGTACCAGTGCTGGCTCACAGCCTAGGACCGGGCCCTTGTTGTTATTCCAATCCTCTCTCCTCCAGCACTAAAAAATGTCCTTGTTTTATTTCTAGAAGGCTATGGATGAGCGGCAGACAGAAGCAGTAAATGTAGTCTTGCAGCAGCGCTCTTCGGAGTGTGTGACACCAGCTCTGTCCGCTCTGCCTCTGCTGCCGCCGAAGGAACATGTTAAATAAGAAAGCCAAAAGCAATCAAGGTGAAAATGCAACGCTGCCCCCGTGGGGATTGTGCCACCTCTACTTTGCGGATAATGGAGAGAAGTCAAATGAGAACAAATGAGTGCCGCCGTGTTGCAGAGCTCTCCTCTGCTGGCCCGCTAATGACAACAATACACCCCAGAATGGTCTCTATTGAAATGAGATAACCAGAAAGAAAGCAAGAGCAGAAGAAAAACAAGCTGAATGTGCGTGTCTCAACCCGAGAGCAATCAGAGAAGAAGAGACGAGAGGAGGAAAAAATGCCTCTAACGGTCCATTTACAGATGCAGCGTCACACTCCCTTCCAATACTGACTCAGCCGGCCTCTGTGTATGTGGGACGCCCCTCGGAGTAAAAGAGACACATCCAATTCCCCTGTTACCTAGTACAATCAAACCGGGTTAAAATCCTGCAGCATTACGACACTTTCGCTGCATATCCTAATATCCAAATGATCGTGTAGTATCAGCATGACCTGCTTTGTGACGATCTGCTGCGCCCACAGTGCCCTGCCACTCTGCTGGATGTGTATAGATGGCACAGTTTATGCCCCTGCTGCAAAGGCTTCTGGGCGCCTGAAAGCAAGCCAACTTTTGGGTTTAACGCCATCATCATGTGATCGCTAAGATTGGCTGGAGGTCGAGCAGCGACTCGGTCTACTCGGTCCAGAATTACATTCCTTGGTTGATTACTAGCTGACATCTATCACCAATCGCAAGCAGAGCAGTAGGTCTCATCTAATCCCATTCAGATCCTTAAACTGAACAAATTACATGGTTTATGTATTTTTTTTCAGGCATCAATTCAAATACAGAGGAGGAAGAGAGAACGATAGAGAAAAAGAGGGAGGAATAGAGAGAGAGAGAGAGAGATATGTCTCTACCCCATCATTTCTGTGCATTACAAAACGGATCAAATAGGTTTTTCCTGGTTCTGCACCATGATGACGTAGCTGTTTTTCAGTGACCTGGTTTGATAAGTCTACTCGGTCTATGTGGGTATGTGGGTGTATTATGACTGACTGTATCTGGGTGTTGTTAAAGTCTTTTTTTCCCTGCCTCTTTCTCTTCACTCTTCTGCTTCAGCACATTTCACATATGTCACCATGTTTCTCCATTGGTTTCCCTCCTTCGTCTCAGCCCTCCCATGAGACGGGCTCTGAGTTGGACTGATGATACACTGCTAGTGTAAGTTCTGTTTGTGATGGCAGTGGTGACAGGCTGACTGACAGGAGCGTGGATTCAGGGAGGGTAGGTGGGTGATGGGTTGTTGACGCAGCGTTTTCCAGGACGGTTTGGGGGTGTTTTATCACCACAGAGTCATGGTGGGGCTGCAGGGCTCTGGGTGGCTTTTAGCGGTGTGAGCATCTGACTGCAAATCTGATTGACAAGAAAACAACTTCAGACCATCCATGACGACATGGCGACCCTGAGAAGGCATTGGCTAAGTTTGTCAAAAAGCTATGTGTACTGCTGTATTTTTAGTTTTAATTACAACCGCATTTCCCATAAATGCCATATACTGCAACAGTACAATTTGGCTTCACCCTCCCCCGGCATCACTCAGTTTTGAAAAGAAAAACTAATCTAATCTGAAGAGTCGATATGCATTCTGACCAGTCACACTAAAATCTGTTTCAATATCTGCATTTCAAAGAGTGGAAAAAGTCAGAGAGTTCGTGTTCTGTTCTGTAAAATCTCCTATGGTGCGGTTAAGTGGTGCTCCCACTTCCCTCCTCAAGTACGCCCTGTTCTGTGAAGATTCTGTTCTGTACTTTCACTCCTGCACATCAGATCTACTTAAGAGCTCACACTTGATGCTGACACTGTTCAGGTGCATCTGCTCCTACTGCTTCAAGAAGCATGCCGGTGATGTAAATGGCTCAGGGCTGTAAGAGCAAAGATGGACCAGTAACTTGCAGGAGAACAGCTACTTGAGGAGTGGATCAGGAAATTCTAAATCAACACTCGATTGCGGTGTGGCTTTTTTTTTTCTTTTTTGCATGTCTATTCATTGTGTTTAAACTCGCTTTTTGTGCACAGTTGCAGATAAAGATTAGGCTACACTAATATTAGTATTATACTGTATTTCTTTGTAGAATTATATTCCAGACGCTTGATAAAACAAGTGTAAATGGGGCCACCCTTAAGTCATACACACAGCCCGATGCTCCACAGTTTCATTAACAGTAAGAGATGACAGCTACTCCCTAACGTTGAGTCCCCCTGCTCTGTGGAAAGTTTGAAGTGTGCAGCCCCACATCTATCAGGTCAGCTGACAGTGTCTGCAGATCTGTGTATTGACTAATTGGCTCCAAAAGCACATCCTCCTGTCTGAGAGTGGACCAACTGCTGCCTTCTGTGTTCATGTTAATACTCTGTGTGGTTAATATGTCTTCCGCACTGCACCGCCTGTTAGGTCTCCTTTTTAAGAAGAGGCATCGCTAGCACTCTATGTAGGCCAAGCCCCAACAGAATATGCCATTAAGATTAGCTACAACTCAGGACTGTTACACCGCTGCTTGCTTCTCCCACGCTACAGAGAAAGGTTAGAGGAGCGGAGCATGTCTACATTTTCTTTAGCACATTGCCAAGAACACCAATGCGTAGAAAGAATGCACATCACAGCGGGAATTTAATAAAGCAAACCCCTGTGTTGAGCAGACACACGAGCAGACAGTTCACTGGGGCAACATTTGCAGCAGTGAAGTGAGTTCCGTCTGTAATTATGCTTATTGACTTCAGCGTTGAGTTGAACGGAGCTGCACTATAATACAGACAGAGAACTGTTGCAGTGTGGGGTAGGGGTGTCCTCTGGAGAGCCTGTAAGTAATCAACACCGCAACACTGGTGGGTAATTAACATTCTTTACCGAGTATTTAAACCTATGAGAAGATACACGTGACTGGCACTCATCTGTGACCGGACCGTACTGCTTCATCACCACATGAAAGACATCGGCATCCCTCGTAAAGTGATGACATGTGGGAAACAGGAACTGGGTTTTGACTTGCTCTGAATAAAAGATAGCTTCACTGCAATTGGGTCTATATGCCTTTTCTTGCAGACAGCATTTTGACATGTCACAGGAGGGAAACATCTTTTTTTTCTTTTTTTTTAGACATCTATAAATGATAAATTTAATGATGACTGAATTTCATTTTGTTGCTTCAGTTTCAGGGTCCTGGTATTGTGCATGCTGGCTCGCTGTCACACTAGCCGTGCTTCCATATTCGTAATTCTATGCACATTTTGAAGTATTGCATTATAAAAGCTGTATGGCAATGGCAACATTCTATCTAAACGTCCTCAATTGCGTGAAAGAGTTTTTACACTCGCTTCAGGTGGTTTTTGCCTTTGGCGAAAAAGAGTTAATGCGCTAAATGGCATATGGAAACGCCTTTGCGGAATACTCTCTGATGTAGCCAACAGTTCATTCACATGACTCATTAGCTGTTTCTACTGTCGACGTCTTTCTGGATATTCCCTCGCATTAGAATCATTGCGTTGTTATGTTCTTCTTCGTCATGAAACATTACCAATACCAGCCGACATGAAAGGACAATTAAAACTCGCCCAATTTCTTAAATTCTTTCGTAGATTGTTTTGCTTCCGGTTTACAACCTCTACTTCTTTTACTTTGTCAACTGCCGGATTACAGCCATGCGTAAAGTGTAGCCTGTACCGCCAACTTCTGACAAAATTAATTTCACATTTTGTTTTTGCAACATTTCAAAGTGTTGCTTAAAAGGCGCATGACAATTGAATGAAAACAGAGACTGCTATCATGGCTTAGTGGGACACTTAAATACAACAGAGCCATCAGTAATGGTGTTACTAACACCTGTGCTTTTCCTACTACGACAATTCACAAAGTCTGCTGTTAAAAAGGCATACCAGGAAGTCTCTCAGTAGATGTTTAGAAAAGGCATGGTAGAGGAAAAGAGGAAATGTATTTTCAAAAAAGACGATATATACATATGTCCCTGTCTTTCCTCATATATACAGTTTTACAGTATACATAGAATATCCACTAAAACTCTGCTTATCCTATGCAGGGTGGCAGAGGCTGGAACTCATCGCAGCTCACAAGTTAATTGGTTTCTACTGGATACACATGGAAAGTCACTGCTTCACATGCTGTATAAACGCAGCAGAATGCTATTATTATTCAATTAGGACTTATAGTATTGCTGTCAATGGTATTTAAAGAGTAACCTGATGGGTGTGGTCCACAGTGATGTCACATGACATGGTGATATCACATGACATGGTGATGTCACGATGCAGACACACCCTGGAGTACACTGGTACATCACTGCAGTTAGTTAAACCACTGAAAGTCAACTAAATGAAGGACTTTAATGTTATGTATTAACACTGGGCTGCATTTCTGCACTGGAAAAAATGTCTTATGAACCACATTCTCCTCATCTCTTTTTCTCTCTGACATGCAAGTAATTGAACGCACACGTACACACACACACACGCACAAACACACACACACACACACACACACACACACACACACACACACACACTCACTCTCACTCTCACTCTCACTCTCTCTGTCTTTCTCCACACATGAATTTCTTCTTGGTTCTGCTAAGTATGCATTTTTCATTCCAGTGAGCAAGCTGCATTTGAAATCAAAGGCAGTGACGCTGCGCGGCTGTCTGGCTACACAGAAAGTGAGGAGGTTATGAAAAAAGCTGAGGGGTGAGTCAGAGGATGCTTTAATAATCCTTGCTGCCCAAAATAACATATCTGAGGCTGGACAGACTGACAACCCTCCTGGCAAACCAGCAGCAGTCCAGGCTGGTCGTCACGTCAGTTGCTCCATTTGCCGCCACATACACTTTTCCCCTCTCTCTTTTTCTCCCATCTCCTTGGAGTCTATTATTGTCAACAGATAAGACTGCAGCAGCACGGCACGACGTGCCAGACAGTCAAACCCTCCCTCTACCAAATATACGACAAGACTAAGCAGGGCGGAGGCGTGTGTGCACAGTGGACAAATGAGCTGCAGGAGGAGTGATCCAGTCAGTGGGAAGAAGGACAATGACGTCCCTTCACAGGTGAGCAATGTTTCTTTGCTTATTGTCCAATCAATGCTGACAAATGGTGATGGGGTCCAGGCTAAATAGCTCTTCATGTTGGGTTCAAGGTTGGGCCTCCATTGTCCCATATAACACTTTCCGTGCCTGTCCACACAGTGTTGTGCCCTTTGCGAACAAGTGGTAGGAGAATAAGAACCTGGCATCTAGTGTTACCAATGCATATCTTATATTATATATTATATTTCTGCACAAAACCTCTGGACTGACTTCACTCACATCCTTAAATTCCAGCTAATCCTGACCACAGCATTAATCTTTTTACACAAGGAGGGTACGCTCCTACCAAATTTCAAATACAGTTAGGCTACAAATAAATACACAGTAAAAGTTAGCAGCCCTTTAATGCAGCTGTGTGTCATTAAAAGAGGACCATAATGTTACGTAAATAACAAGGGTTTATCCTCTGTGCAGTGACTTATAATAGGACATCTCAGACTCAGACAGCTCTACATTGTCACACTTGGTTAGCATGCTCACACTAGCGCTAATCTCATGTTAGCGTGCTAATATTAAAATTTATCTCAATTAGAGATGTACCGATTGGTTAGACACTGGTCAAAAGTGCTGATATTGAAATGCCTAGAGCCTAAAAAAATATAACAGAAGTTACTTTACCTGATTCTATATCGGATACATGCAGAGCTGGCACACCAGAATATGACATTCAATATCACAGGTTATACTGTGGTTGGAGTCAAAATGAAGTTCATCTAGTTATTAAGGAAAGCAGCCTCAGTACTGAGGCTAAATGAGAATGAGCCTAATTAGTATTGTTGAGTCAGACAAAAAGTCACATTCAAAGTTCTGTGGACAAACGTCCCACACACAGCTTTGCCACTTGATTTCAAAATCTACCGAGCGAAATTGTTAATTTCGGAAGTACGGCATTTCAAACAAGAAAGGTGACAGGAAGTGTGAAGGGATTGGTGTAAATGCATGTTCAAATCGTTTCTGGGCACATTAGAAACCCAGAGTGGTTTGTAGAGTTAAAAGCTTGACGATATTAACATTCTGAATCTGGTTATGCTAAAAACCTGAATGTACTAAAAATCCGATATAACTGGGGACGACGTTGAAGTTGATGTGGTTTTATTCACTAATGCTACATGATGAACAGTGAAAAATAATGGCGATAAAATTGCAACTGTGACAAGCTTAAGTATTTTAGGAGAGTGTTCATACTGTAATTTCCGGACTACAAGCCGCTACTTTTTTCCCACACTTTGAACCTCGCGGTTTATACAATGACGTGGCTAATTTATGGATTGTTCCCGCTTTCACAAGCTTCATGTCGCCAAAAAACTGAGCACCGTCGCATAATGTGACGTAAATCGAGCGCGCTCAAACTTCCCATTCATTACGATAATTAACTTTTTTACGAAATTTCTCGGTGTTTCATTCAGTGTACCAAATGAACCTCTAAAAACATTATGCCAACCTTCAATTG
>CALSCE010010638.1:7276349-7292146 GCA_943593645.1 Bovichtus variegatus | reverse complement strand
CACACACACACACACACACACACACACACACACACACACACACACACTACGGGGCTGATATGCAAGGCTCTTTGCCATATCTCTCCATCCTCTCTTGAACAGTTAGGGACGCGCACAGCAGCAGATATACCACAGTAATACAGGTAAGAGAGGCTATGCTGTCGTCGTCGGGTCCCCCCCCCCCCCCCCTTTATAGTCCATATCTGGCTTCAGAGCATGAGCTCCTCATCAGTAATAGCAGATGACAGTCCTAATACCTCTGAAAGGTTGAGTGTCTGCCTGTGAGGAAAGGGCACACATAAAAGGGGTGGGGTGGGGGCTCCCAAGGGGTTACTTATTTTCATTTTATTCAGTCAGTTGTTCTGTATGTAACTTTAAAGTGTCAAAATTAGTTGAAAAAATGCAGCAAGTTTGGAGAGGTTCCTCAACGCTGCTGATGCAAAGCATTTGATTAAATATTTTTACAGCACAATCTATAGTCGATGTGGAACTACTTGAACATGTTGCACATGGAGCTATTATGAGCCTTTCTGAAGGGTAGTTAGTTCGTTTCCTTGAATTTAAGGGACGTAAGACGAATGCATGTAGTGTATAGAACGATGAGAGGATTGTGATAGTGTTATCATTGTGATGATAACGGCTCGGATCTCTCTGTATAACTCTATGAAACTCCTTTGTTTAAAACATCATCAGTTACTATCCAACCTCTTAGACATTATTATAATCAAGTCCCTCTTCCCAGGTTAATTGCTTCCCTACACAAATACTAAATAAGCCCCTGGAAGAGCAAATGTTTAAGCATGATAAAAAAAAACTTTACATGACACATTTCATCAATTTGAAAAGATTTTTAACAGTGAAAGGGAAATATTCACAACACAAGAGAAGGCTATGGAAATATAAAAATAAGACCCATTACAATCACATATTAGTCCCCATATGAATAGGCCTTTTTTTCAAAGCAATCTTCTCATAGTGTCAGAAGCACAGTTTTCCCTAAAAACATTACAACGGCTCTGTTGTACTGCAGCGTCCCAGTAAACCATGACCGTGTGAGCAAAGACCCTGAAACTGAGGCAGCTAAATGGAATTCAGCCATCATCATTTAATTATTTGCACCTGTGCTTTTCCTACTGGGACATGTCAAAATGTCTTTTGTGAAAAACGCCTATTGCTGAGATCTGGGGATGCGACAAGCTGCTGAAACCAGCTTTACGACTATGTCCACAGAGGGCCACTATAAAGCCAACACGTTTCCAATAAATTCACAGATTAATCATATTATCAAACAAACCACTTACTTAAAAGTAAAAACTAAGTTGACCAATAATGTTATCACGCCAACTGTCTGCTGTAAGCATCCATTAGCCTAGATTTAATTCCTAGTTCAACCGTGACTTACTTCACTTACCGGGGTTGTGCAAAGGACAATTATAATGGACATTTCGGGTATGTTCATATGTGGTCTACATGGTTTTGAGTTAAACTGAGCATTTGTTTTAAATCTTCCTCAGTGTCTCATGTTGCTTGCACACTGGACTCCATAGAGTGCTGCAGGGATGACGCATTGTTGTAGGCCAACCCAGAAGTTAGTTCAAAGCCAATGGGATATTTCCATTAAATTTCGGAAAATAAAGTGCGGCAAACAAAAGTGTATGTTACTTACATGTTTTGGATGGCAAGACAGTCTTCGCAAATGATTTTTGAAACGTAAATGCAATCGCCAGAAGTAAAAAGCTATCATTTAAAAAGCTTCCAACTTGTAACTTGATTTTGCGACAATCAAACTCTAATTGGAAAATACTGTACATTGATAAATCTACAAGTTGTAAAGGTTGAGTTAAAGTAGTTGGCAAGAGCGTGAGTATAAACACAGCGAGGCAGTAAAGCCGGACTAGTGATGACGTTTCATGTCCCCGACCTCCTCTGTAATCTCGCTTAGCTACTTGTTAGCGACCGCCTTTTTAAAACACGTAAAGCTTCAAAATTCCCGAGTTGGGGTGTTTACTGACGTATTTTATGTTGAAGAACAAAAAGTATAAACCTCTTAAGCTTGTGTTAACCACAAACCTTATTTCAAGCATCTAACCAAAACCCATTCAAAGAAATCCATTAACTTCGAGACAAGGGAACCGGAAGAGCAAAAATGCTAACTCATTTCAGGACTCATTCCTGCAGCATTCTATTGAAGAAGATAGTAATGAAGACCAAAGCTATGAAAACTATAATAAAAAAACTGAACTCCATGTTAATGTGAATTATTTGTTGGAACTACTACTTTAAGGCTCGTAAGTAAATATTTGCATAAGATGGGCCCTGTTTGAGTACAATGATTAACTGAACCGTGAAACGCTGGACTGGGACAAAAAAAATGCAGAATCTGAAGAAATTTCAACCAGTGAGTATGTTCCAATCCCGGTGTAATCATTGTTGTTTCATCAACCTCACCCAACACTGCAGCTGTCCCAGCGTATCTGTGTGTTCATTCAAATGACACCTCAGAGACCAAGATAAATTAGAAGCCTTCCCCAAGTTATTTCTCCTTATAAATAGACTGTCAACTTTTTCTCCTCCTTTCTTTAGCAGAACAGATCCAGGAGTTAATTTAAACATTCTTTAAGATTAATGAAAGTGGGTTTTGGTGCTTATGCAGTGGGAGTTCTATTTATGGACCCTCTGCTATCCATCATCAGCATTATCCCGTGAATTTCCGACAGCCAGTTTCCTGTTGTGTCACCGCGTATGTAGGCAATGCCAAAGCAAGAATCACTTTTCGGTACCATCTCCACCTCTCCAGCCATGCAATCAATTAATATACAGTGGCAAGGGCCTGGACTGGAACAGAAAGTGACTGGATGACTGAATGTTTGGAGCAGTCTGATCTATAGTCTGATCTATAGTCAGTCTGATCATCCATTAAAACCGCAGAGAAGATGGATAATGTACTCCAGTTGCACTGAGACACAAAATACTGTTTTTCTGCATCACTCTTAAATGTTAATATAAGTGTAGCCTTGATTACAATTTGCAGTTACAGATGATGCTCTGCTTTTTATTGTGCTACTGTGCAGTGTGTATTCTGAGTAGAGAAACATAATGGATATAGGATGGCACAGCGACGCGTTTTCACTAACACAGGACAAAAATATGTCTATTTTGGAGTTATAACAATGCTCCTGAGTATGTTTCATAGTCGCGAAACAGCCTCATCACACTGTGAAAGCACCGAAAGTGTGTACACTTATCTCTGACACTCACTGCTGGTGAATGGGAAGGTATGTGAGATATATCCATCAAAACATCCATTTGGAGCAAAATATCAGGCAATTAAATCAGGCATAGTTTTCCCCAGGAGCTCTCCCATGTTTGCAGGTTCTGAGTGTATTAAGAAGTAAATGCAAGGTTGCAATGGCAGAGAGAGGACACAGAACTAATGCGTTGTGTCTCCAAACATACAGTACTGTGGGCACAGGTGTGTGCATGCTGGTTTGTCCCAGTGTTAGACAAGTGGGGGATATGGCCCACCAGGTGTGCATTTACAAGGTCAGCAGTGAATATGAACAGGGACATGGGCTGGATTGGGATAAAGTCAGGAGAAAAAGGGCGCGTGTTGTCTTCAAGAGCTTCGCAGCTGCCTATATGACCTTACTTTACTGATCACAGGTTTGCTGTCCCAAACTGACAACAATTTTAGACATTCTGGGGGTGGAGTGGGGTCTTAATTAGCCATAATAAGCTTGTATAGTATGTCAACATACAAGTCTAGTCTAGTTTAAGCTGTCTATGATTGCACTTAACACATGTTACCTTACATCTGAGCAAACAAGAACATGAGAGAGGTTTTCTGAAATGGCTCTCTGCCTCTCTACTGCCTACATTTCTAGAGAGTTTGTAGATACTGACTATAAGACTAAAATCTTTTCCTCCCTTTGGAAGAAGAAAGAGAAAGGAGCCCTCATGTGGACATTAAAGTAACTACCTTTTTTGACAGCAGTATCAAGAAATGGGCAACCGGATATAAGATTCACAAACACAGCATGTCCGTGTTGTCAGTGTCTGAGCGCATGCTGCTCAGAAGGGGCATTTAGTGCACATGACAAATGTTCTCCATTGGAATTCTGCTCTTGCTTTTCTACTTAATAATGGTCAATTCCCAAGTATTGCAGTACCTGGACTGGCCTACAAAACATCCCTGATGACAAAACATCATTTTAACTTTTTTTTTAAATACAGATTTTGTTAAAACTAAAGACATTCTTGCAAGCAGCCATCACCTTCCAGCACCCCATCCTAGCTGAACCATCTGTGTTGATATACTCTGTGAGCTGTATGTGTGTGTAAAGAAGAGAGAACGTGAGGGGGTGGATGACTGTTGTAGAATTGCTGAGTTAGTGCCAGATACAGTATCTGTGTCTCCTTTATAGGCCTCATGGGCTCCATGTACAAGCCGTTTTATATGGGGCCTTGACTGGCGTGCTAGGAGACATTGCTCTTACGCTAGGCTGGAATCACTCTTCTGCACTACCTACACAATGGTCACATATCTCAGTGGTAATGCTAAAAGGCTCTTATGCAGTAAGTGGCATCATATAATCATTAGGTCTTTACATATGTCATGTATTACTCTCTGATCAAAAAATATACTTGGCTTTATTCAAAAATAAAAACGGCTCAGTGTGACTCATATGAAGGATGTAGTAGGTGTATGCTTTTTGTGCACATATAGAACTGACCTGTCTATGGGTGCGTACCTTAGCCCCGATCCGTTGTCAAGGGACGCCTGTCTTGGCAGGAGCCCGCCGTGAGGTCTGCTTCTGTCTGACGCTGGTGTCAAGTCCCCTGAGGCTCCCTGGTAGGGGTAAAGAGACGGGTCCTGCAGTTTGGCTTTCTTCCCCTGCGGCCCGCCCTCAAACACGCCCCGTACCTGACCAGGCCCCGAGCCGTAGAACCACGCCCCCGATTTGGTGAGGATTTCTTGTTGTTTTCGGCACAAGTTGCATACCCACATAACCTGCAGGGAAGAAAAGGTGGGAGTTAATCATTTTGGAATGGAGATTGACAGGCATAGGTTGTCAGGTTGTAATGGAGTGATTTGTTTTGGTTTTTTTTATGTAAAGATGTAACATATGAGGCATATCGCTGTTGCTGGGTGAAAATCTTTTCACATTCAAAATGTCAATGTTTCAGAAACTAAGGATTAACTTGTCAGATTTGAAATTTAAAAAAAAACCAACAGAAATCAACATACTTGGAGTTTTGAGTTTTCACCCCACAGTGACAATATTGCTAAACATTATAGACACTTTATGTTGATAAGGTGAATGATGAAATATTTTACACATGCAGCAGCCTTTTGATATCATTGAAAGGTAAATGGGTTAAGTTTATTATTATTATTATTATGATTATTATGATTCTTATTATACATTTTGAGTCTGTGAGTACAAATAATACCCTAAAGATCTCTTATTACAGATTAGGGCTGAGCCCTCTTAGTCAATTAGTCGACTAATTGTTCGTTTTGGTCTTTATGGACTAAGAATTCTTTAGTTGATTAGTTATTTTTTATGCTTTTTTCTTGCTGAATGACTTATTTACAAGAAACTTATGAGCACCTTTCTGGTGAACACAGGTAGTGCTTTTGCATGATTTCTTGGTGGAGAAACTCAGTTTTCAGATCTGTCGATTAGATAAACTCATCGATTAGTCGACAAAATCATGACTGTTGGTCGACAAAGACTTTCCTTTGTCGAGTATAACCTTAATACAGATCAAATGTACTTTCCATGTTGAACATAAGCACATTTCTTACTCCTTATGATGCAGTACATTAGCAATAAAAGTGTGTTTCTGGTTAGCAAACTGCAAACAGTTAAGAGCCTACATGACTACCAATTGCAGAGACCTAATGAGGGTACAGTAAGTGAAGATAGTTCAATTGCAGTTAATGCACTTTGGTAAGATAAATGGCAAAGAATAGCAACATTTTCCTTCTGTTATAAGGACCGGAGAGATGAAGGTTTTTACTGCTCTGTAATGCCGTGCCTTTATCTGCTCTATACTGCAGTCCCAGCATCCAGCTCGCCACACTAGCCTCATAAATCCTGGAGCAGACAGGAGCCCTGATCACTACACACACATGTACACAGACAAAAACACACACACACACACACACACACTGCATAATACAGCTCAGCATTCCGTCTCGACTTGATATGGTTTATTTGTATCAATTGTTCCCTGGTGCAAAGAAAGCTGAATCTCACTGAGGCCTGCTCCAGGTGACCACACCTGTCTTGTTAACACTGAGCATCTTAAAGTGAAATCTTAGTGTATCTGAGGAGACTAGAAGCTAGCCAAATGATTGACAGGCCAGACGGCCAGCAGGGCGGCCAAGAGCTACTGCAGCCCCCCACCACACTCCCTGCCTTTACAGTCCCAGTGCTGAGTCAGTGCATTACTGTTATTAGTGTGAGCGAGCTCTGAATGCTGCCTCACCCACCATCAGTTGGTCTGTAGCTCGCCTTTTTTTTTTTTTTTTTTTTTTTTCCAGTAAGCCTTGAATCAAATATGAATTGACTGATATTTTATTTCTAGATTGACGGAACTCGCTTAAACTGTGCTGGTCTGTACAGTTACTGGATACAGTTGTTCAAAGGCTGGATTTGTAGCCGAAGCCACAACTGCTTATCTCAGTGACTGGATGGACCTGAAGCACTGGGTGATACAGAGTCCTAACCGCTGTGGAAGAAACCCAACAAATGATCACAGGGGTTGGCAACCTGTAGCACGCCATGTTATGTCTTTGCACTAGCACACAGTTAAAAATAAATAAATAAATAAATAAATAAATAAATAAATAAATAAAAATTTTATGGGATGCCTGAGTGGAGTAGAAGAAAAAGCAGTCATCCAATTACCCAACTCCCCAGCCTCTAGTGTGACTGGCTGAGTCATCAAACATGTCAGTGTTCATGGGTGGGAAGTCAGTGGGAGACCATGTCCTTGTCACTGAACTAGTGACTTACTGGTTGGTCAGGGCAGGGCGCTTGTACACAATTTGGGAGGGATTTCATAAAACTTCCACAACATTACAGCCTCCTCGCAAAGCTCTCAGCTGGCAGCTGTTTACGTCCTCCTCAGACTAACAGTGTGAGATAGCAGCAACAAGTACAGTGTGTTTGGTAGTCAGTGATTTCGATATCTGTTTCTGTGTGTGTGTTCATGTGTGTGTGAGTGAGTTAAGAGGATCATATTGGCATTGGGAAACAGTGTTGCATATGTGCACATTTACAGGTAAGCACACAGCAAACTATGATTCAAAGCTTTCAACCACAGCCATTTGCTGTTATTATATATATTATAGTAGGGATGTGATGATATAAGATTAAGAAAACACTCACAATAACTTGATTTTGGTGAATTTCCATCACCGTGATAATCGCGCATATGAGTTTCTTTTATTTATCCTTTATTTATGCAGGGGGGCCTTATTATTTATGATTACCTTATTTAACATTGTTTGATTGTTTTTTTTTCACTAAAAAGGATGTTCACTAAAAAAAGATGTGTCACCTATAGGATGCAATAAAAATATTTGTTTCCTAATGAATATGTAAGGTTAAGTGATTCCAGTATCTTTTAGTGCAATTGTCGAGTTCTCAGCACATTTTAATGATTATCGGGATAATATCGTGAATTGCAATTATTTTTGCCAGGACAGTCGTTACATAGAATTTTTATATTGTCCCATGCCTACTATATAGTCACACTGGCATAAAATTAGGCAGCAGCAATGCAACAAAAAAGAAACAGACTTTTGAGAGGCAATGAAGGTTGACACTGACTTGGAAGCTATCGATATTGTATTGTTTGGAAAAAAATATTCGACAGTTCTGTCATGGACTAGCACTGAAGGAATGTCCAGGAGTATCCTTTCTGAGACAAGCAGGACAATGAGTTCTGCGCTTTCTTCCTCTGCCTTAGCATGGAAACGCAGGAAAAATCCCAGAGACACAAGAACAGTAGCCTGTCTTACCTCCTACTGCCACATGTGGATGGAGCAACCATCTTAAAGCTAACTGGCAAGGCTTCACAGTCACACCGCAGGCAGCATGTACTGGCCTATGTGATATTGACACATGAGACATTTATGAACAGCTATCAATGTTACGGATGGGCTATAACAGTGCCGACACACAATGGAAGCAGGGAGGCTACAAATTGTGCTTTATGTGTCCCAGAGGAGAGTAGCCAGTGAAGCCATGACTGCCTCTTTAACTGGGGTCATGTTGAGAGCTCTGCAGTGAACCATGAGTCATCAGCTAAGACCCGGGAGCCACTGAGGCCAGTACCTAGAACTTACACACATTTACATACTTAAAGTACACATGTATGAGCGTGCACACAAACTGTATTTTTGAAAGCAAATCTGAGGAATATATCTCCAAATGGACTTATCACATGGAGAGGGCAATCAGTAACAAACACTACTTTCCTTTCTGCTGGGTCTGCACTTCACATAGAGCAGCTTCTGGTTTGCTAGGGTGCGTCTGCACCTACAGTAGTTTACACAGGGGGTCTACCAACACATGTTGCTAGATACACAACAGGCACAAGGGGTTTCAGGTACCACACCTCAGACAGGGAAAGTCATAGCTAACATCCTATCAGATCAGACGGGTTATCAATACGTACAAATCTTCCAAGATGGACCGATTCAAAAGGTGGTTTGGTTTGCCATATCTACCATCTATGGTGTAGCAATTACAACTACAGCTGTACCGAATAGTTTTCTTTTTTTTTAATCCGGTATTTCAGCGCAGTTGCAAATAAAAATCAGGCTACAATAATGTTATTAATATCATACTATTTGTAGAGAATCCAGGGGTGGCAGCGTAGGATTGTTTCCGACTTGTGTGATCCAAACATTTCCAATAACTCTGGAGCGTTGTAAAGTCCAAAACTCAACATTTATTGAAAAAATATGTTTTCATCTAACTATCATAGTAATTTTCTTTTTTGGGGTGAGGATATTATAAAATATGACAACATTCAAAGCTTCTTTCGAAAAAACCTCAATAGAAGTTTCGACTGTGAAAAAAAAAAACATGGTCCGTACAATTACAACAAATGTAGACATGAATTTCTGGCAACAATGTCCTCAGCTTAAAAGTTCATTAAACAATGCAGCAAAGAGTGGAAACCAAGGTGTACTTGAAAGTGGCACGGTGTGCTTCAGTGATCCTAATTCAGCCATTTTTCATTCAGCAAAATATTTCCCTATTAACCAATGACTAAAGGATAAATCCATACCTTATCTAATCTGTTTTAGTTCCCACAATTTAATAAATAATAGTACTATTATTATTATTATTATATAAAAGCATACCTATTTTATTTTCACATGAACCCTTTCAGTTGGAAGAATGCTATCTTCATCCTAAAAATAGTAATCATTATTAATAATGAAATGTAACACAGAGTTTGAGCTCTATTCATAAAACAGATTTTGTATCATCGGTGGTTAATTACTAAAATCTGCCCTTGTCTCTCAAGCGGCCCAGTTCTTTCACGGAAAACTGCTGCCTGTGACCTACATATTTACCCCTCCAAACTGCAATTAAAATTGAGTCAGTTGCTGTGCACCTCTCTGGTCTGCCAATAATAATCAACCACATTCTCAGCCCTTGGACTGCACATGTCAAGCTATTTTATCTCATTAGTGAACTCTTAAATAGAATAATAGTTTTCAAAAAAACGAACAAAGAAAAAAACAGACCAACAAAAATGTGCGTGGGTCCAGTAAATGTTGAGAACATTGAGCCTCAGACATCAATACTTGGATTTGATTTGCACTTTGGAACATAGTCAGAATGAAAATGGATGTTTGTATAGTGTATAAGACAGGAAGAGCAAAAGTATGGTTAATGTCAATGCTGGGCTGAATCCTCATATGTCCAAAACATAACCTGAACTTCAAAATAAAATAGCCTTGTTTTGAGCTTGGTAAAAGGGCGTTTTGAGATTATCGAAAAAGGATTTGAAAGAGCTACATAAGCCAAAGAGGTTAAAGAGTTTTATCAAATGATAGAGAAGCATGTGGAATACGAGCTATAAGGCTTTTCTTGGTAGGAAAAAGCAGCCTAAATTAAAACAACGTCTAGGTTGACACGGTCTTTAGCATTATAAAATGCTATTCTAACTGACACATTCTCCAATCTCTCAGATTTTATAAATAACCACAATTAAAGGGAAAATCTAAAAACATTTTTTTATAAAAAAAAATGTGCATCTTCAGTCACAGTGGCAGAGCCATCACACAGCATGAGGCTGCTAACAGGGAAGCAGGCCAAAGACAGTGTGAGCTCAATCCACACTGACAGGAAACTGTAGTAGCCCTCATTCCCTAATAGACCACATAGACTCCACAACAGATGCATATATGCACAATGGCACAATGGCACACACACACACACACACACACACACACACACACACACACACACACACACACACACACACACACACACACACCCACACACACACACACACACACACACACACACACACACACACACCCACACACACACACACACACACACACACACACACACACACACACACACACACACACACACACACACACACACACACACAGGTCAAGCAGCTGTAACAGCCAGAGGTATGTTCACTTTCACTGCAGCCATTCTGCCCAAGACTCTCCAGACACACACAGAAATATACACACACGCACACGCACACACACACACACACACACACACACACACACACACACACACACACACACAGACACACACACTCCCCTTCGGCTTAACTCTTCACGGCTGAGCGCAGGCGGGGGTTGGGGGCTGCGGCCCTCGGGCAGGGCCATTTCTCCCTGTGTTTGCACATTTCATAGTCATTGAACCTGCAGCTAAAAATAGAAAGCTAAAAACCTAGCACAACCACACGTTGCAAACACCGGCAGAGAGATATCCACGCCTTTAAATGCGCTATAGGCTGTTTACTGATGCACTGAATTAAGGGAAACAAACACCCAGTGCCATGGGATCAATAAATAATTTCCTTTTTAATACCTTCTCTTCTGACCGAGGGTGTTTTCAGTGATACGAGAAAATCTAACCTTCCAAAAATATGTGGGTCGGTTTAGAAGACTGAGAATACCACAAATACAGCAGCCAATGATGCCACTGAAGGATAGACTATCTTTGAGAGTAAGCATTTATCTGTTCCAAAATGATGTGTGCCATGAAGCCTGTCTCATAGAGATGTCGTGGTTTACATTTTGACAAACAGCTTCTTTTGTTGTGACTAGCCCTACTCTATACAGTATATATGATACACATACCTATGTAGAAAATAATATGTACCCTTTAGCAATGTACTTTACATGTTCCCTTTTTGCCTGCTCCATTCAAAAATGTTCCCGGGGGAGTCATACGCACACATGCAAGCCAGATAGAGCACCGAGCTCTCTCTTGTGGCCATTAAACTGCACTACAACGTTACTTAACAGAGGCTCGAGAGTGAATCAGCAGTATCCTTGCAGGCATATCACAGAGCGTAAATGGAAAGCCAGTTCCAAAGTTAAAATAAATCAATGACATTTTATGCATTCATTCATTTCACATGCATTCGTTCATAACGGTATATTCAATATTAGTTCACAGGAGGCTGTTTAAAATTTAGAGAAGGCCTGATTGATGGCCATTGCACCTGCGTTCATTTGATTTGAGAGTTGTCTTGGGCATCCTGTGTGGCCAATGGTCTAAGAAGTATACAATGTAACCATGACCCGCTGGTTTGATTGCATCCAGAAACCGGATTTCCTTGAACTGTCTTTCTCACAGTTTCCTGTCAGCCAATGACGGCAGAAATACCAGAAAACTGACCTTCAAAAAGAACTAAAGTAAGGACTGGAGATGGCCCATGCTGCAATATTGATGTGGCAGTAAATGACCTGTCATAGGTATCATATTGCTTCAGTGTTTCTCCCGTTCACCTGAACTGAGGTGAACTGAAGCACTCATTAAAGACTCATTGTTCAGGGAGTGGAGTGTTCCTCAGTACATCCCGGTCTGGACTGAGTCCAGTTTAAGCACACAGACAAGGACACTATCCAATACACTCCCAAGCAAATTATTGCCACAGCTGGGGGCTACACAGGTGTGGTGGGCTGCAATGACAGAAATCATAATGCATTTGTAGGCCAATCAATCATTTATATCAAGACAGGTGAAATTATCTATGAAAATTCAGATATACGGTATATCATTATTTTGTACAAAGTGGATGGTGCTGCATAGATTTGCCCTCCCGAGTCATGTTTTCTACATCACAGATGCATATTGTAATCCAGCTAAATCAAATAAATAAATGGATATGTTTTGTTTCAGGGGGATTCTTTTTTTTGTCCCGTGGACTTTCGGGGCAGTTCTCCAGAATAAAAAGTTTACACCATTTTGGTGTGATTCATTTGGCAGCAAATGAGAATGAAATGGGAGCACCTACATTCACATGCTCCAACGCTGACTGCACGTGGTGAATTACATTTTAATGAGCTTCTAATTTTAGTGTGCGCGCCAGTAATAATAATAGACTTGATGAATATTTATGTTCCTTGTTTGAAGTTCAGAGACATGAGGAAGAGGAGGGAATAGTGTATAAATCCAATGGTGTTCCACGGAAATGGCTCATGTATGTCAGACACACATCCCCTTCAGCCTTTCTCAGGCAGAAAGCAACGTGTAAAAAACATTTGAACAGACATGACGCGCTCTTACTAATACCACATGTACATTTCGGAATCAAAATGTAATGTCTGCAAAATATCACATTGACAGATATACTTTCAAAAGGGCGCATGCGACCTCGTTTGTGGACGGGTTTTTCTGAGAGGGATTACAGCAGCAAATATTCCCCTCAGAGTGGTGAAATGGTCACATTTCTGACAAACAAAATGACCGGTGAAAAAAGCGATGCAGTCGCAGCTTCATGCTCACTCGGCTTACCCATGGTGCCGTTGAGGGAAAACACTCTGCCTGTGCGAAATAATCGCCGTTTTTAAGTCCTTGTAATGAGGCGACGACTGTCCGCAGCTCCTGGAAATGAAGAAACAGCCGACCTTCAGCACCACGGACAGCTCCGAGTCCACACAACAGGCTGCCTGCCTGCCTGCCTGACGGACAGCGGCTGCTGGAAACACCGTGAAGGTTACACCAGGGACTCAACGGACAATATCCGATCCAACAAAACCAACGCAGTCTCCTTCTCTGATTCAATCAAATAAGCAATTTCAGTATCCAAAATACGTCAATTCATTTAAAGGAATAACCGAGTCCAATCGCTAATCGTTATAATAAATCCACCTAACCGTGAAAACAATCCCAGCATCAATGTCAGTCGGAAGGAAAACATGTGAGCCGAGGAATAACGCGTCAAATCACGTTATGTTTCCCACCACCGCTGTATTAGTTCATCTGTGCTCCGCCGGAGTTGATGAGAGCTCATTACATATGCGGCGCGTCCCAGCTCTGCTCCCACAGTCCAATGCACAGACAGAGCAACGCGGTTACGCAGACAACTGGCTGGCACTGCTTTTCCTGTGGTAGCGTTAACAAGCACACTTTGTCATTTCCGACTCAGCCTGGGCTGTGAGTGACCACATCTCGAGCTTCATTAAGAACAGAACACAGCTGCTGTCATCGCCATCGTTATGTAGCCTATTTTCTCTTCATGCTGTCAGACTACTGCAGAACCAAATGTGTACGTGAACATGTCAGGAGCTATGCTGCGTTCACGTGCTTTGGGAATAAGTGTCTCGTCGCCTATATGCGGGTGAAAAACCGCTTGAAATATTTACATGTTAGAAACTTGAAGACGTTTTTATATTTTTAATTCCTTACAAACGGGGACTTATTGAGTCAAACAATGACTATAAAAATTAAGGAATTTCTTAGAATTTGGGGTGGGGGGAAACCAACCAAATCAAGCTCCCAAATCATTTTATTAATCTGAAATGTGGAAAGCATTTTCAAGTAAGCTTATGCCCATCATCTTTCCCATATGCAGCATTTTGTCTAGAGTCAGGGGAAATAAAGCTAACAACGTTAGCACCCTTTAAAAGCACGTGTACAGCTCATTTGGAAAATGCAGAGTTGTGCATCTTTCTGCAAAATCTTAAATACAGGAAAGTGCACAGTTATCCATCTGTTTTTAAATTCCGCAGCATAGATGCAAATGATGTCCACCACAACGGATGAACTTCTTCTGTGGTATGCCATTACTTTTCAACACATTATAACACATTTAATAATATTCAATAACACTCATTGATACAAAGTCTCTGTTATGAGTCACAGATCAATTTAATTTACTACAACAGGGTATTCGCTATAATGCTGTTTAACATTGAAAGAGGACCCCGTAAAGTGCTGTAGTACTTCCCCTTCTATTGCATAGCGAAACAAAAAATGTTGAGGGACCAAGAAGCACATGTAACGTCTTCAAGAGTTGCTTTAATCACAAATGACTTCCTCCCTGGAGACTGTTGATTCCTCAGCCCCTTTTGAAGCCACATCAGAGGAAATGGTGGGGAGCTCCACTGCTACAAGCAGGGACTCTGAATACTTTACAACAATGACACACAGTTTATCTATATCAAAGGGATTTTATATTTTTACCTTCAAAACGTCACTCTGCTCTCCAAGTATCTACTATAGAGGCTAGTAAGCTAACTGCTACAATAAACGGGCAGTGATTGTTATCAACACAGATATTCTCTTTTTATATCTATTATTCAGCTTGTCGTGATAAGCATAGTTATAATCGAATGAGTCAGAGATTCATTGAGGAGAGCTGTAAGTCCGTTGGATCAACGCTTACATTCCTTTACCAGCTGTTTAACTCTCAGTCCCTCTGTATCATATTCCGGAGTGACATAGCTCTGCTACCGGTCCCAGACATAGAGACTTGTAAATATTCAATGGTGTTTCGCAGAACAAGATCTCTCTCGCCACTGCTGTCACCATCTGTGAGAGAGGGAAAGAGTAGACGGATGGAAAAAGGGCAGATTTCACCACTGCCACCTCTTTCACTGACACAAGTTTGGTTTGGGATACCAAAATGTGGCCCGTTGTTTGTGGCAGAGTGGTCAAAGCTTCTGACCAGCTGTGACTACAAGTATGAACACACAAACCAAATCAGTAATCAATATCACAATAGTCCTGGTGGACTACTGTGTATACGGTGTCACAAACTCACATTTAATGCCCTGTGTAGTCTTCTATTTTGGCTTATAATGTTCACCTAAAACATTTCATTCGCATAAAACATTTTGAAGAAAATGTTTGGCCGACTGTATAATAATAATATGATGTATTAACAACCAAAATACAATTAAATTGACTTCCGGGCTCTGTTAATAAAATGCAAAATGTCTGCGCAATGCCCAAGTCTTGTAATGTTAGGGAAAACCCTGCTGTTTATTCTGGCATCATGTTGGTGACATTCGTATGCAAACAAACACGCAGGAACAAGGTCAATATTGAGGAAAGCAAAAATGATCAAGGTCATGTCCTTTATCATACGATGAGTCGATAACATAAAAATGATTTAGGTCATGTCCATATATCGCACAATACGTAGACAACATAACATATAACAACATAACATTTTGAATTGTAATTTTCCTCATTATCTTTGTCTTTTTTGCTCCAAGTTACTGTAACGGTTACATTTTCCACTAGGGTTAATACAGTTCTCTCTCTCTCTCT
>CALSCE010010638.1:7264340-7276249 GCA_943593645.1 Bovichtus variegatus | reverse complement strand
TCTCTCTCTCTGTCTGTCTCTCTCTCTCTCTCTCTCTCTCTCTCTCTGTCTCTCTCTCTCTCTCTCTCTCTCTCTCTCTCTCTCTCTCTCTCTCTCTCTCTCTCTCTTTCTCTCTCTCTCTCTCTCTCCCTCCCTCTCTCCCTCCCTCTCTCCCCCTATCCCCTGTCAGCCAGAAGACACCGGACTCTATTAGCAGATAAACAGAGAACAGACTGTGTATATGACGGGATGACTAGTGAACTAACCCACCTCATTTAAAACTCTCTCCACCTCTTCTGCTCATTTCCATGCTGGCTCTCCGTTTCTCTGACTCACGCCATATGCCATAAACGCTTACTCTGCTCCCCTGTTGATGACCAGTCTATGTATAAGCAATTTCTTGCATTTTTAACTCATTCTGAAGCCATATCTGCAAAACTATTTTAAATATGGCTGTATTGTCAAGCACTGAGATAGTGCAGTGACTCCTCTGGACTGGGATCAAATGTTTACTCCTGCATCTTCCTCGGGGGTTTGCGGCTGTATTTCAGTACAAACAACTATAGAATTTCCTTACATTATGAAGTATTAGTTGAGCAACAACAGGTTAACGTCAGCATCTACGGTCTATATGGAGAATTGACCTTCAGTGCCAGGAGGGCTCGGGCACCACCAGGTAAATAGCTGGCATTGCCTCAGTGGCACATTCCAGAACTTCTCTGCCAATGCCCTTACTGTCCATCGCCAGCCTGCTGCCACTGTTATTACTCAACACCATCTGTACAACAAGGTAACCGATCCCCCAGCTATTATCTACCAGTGAACAATGGCAGCCTGTGCAACTGGGGTCTTGGCAATGGAGGGAGCAGCAGGGCAGAGGTGCCTCCCAGTATTCCTGCTGCTCCGCTGTTTCGACCAAACCGGCTGCTTTGTGCTTTCCCTCCAGTGGAAGTTACTGTTTGGCAGTCAACACCTAGACACAAGCAGGTTGGAGATAAAACATCTAAGGCTAATCTGTGTTATACATGGACAAGGACAATGATACGACCCCTGTAAAATGTTCATCTGGCGGTCTTTTTGCAACTGGTGTTCTGTTGTGGGATTTCATATTGATCAAAACCCTTGCTACCAATAGTGTGGTTGGAAAAGCTACTTCGCTCAACAGCTTGTTGGAGTAAGTATTATTAAAAAGCAATATTAATCAGCAATGGGAGGGATTATAATCCAAATTAGCCACACCTCTACAGGTGCATTACCACCTATATGTTGGGGCGAAACCAATTATACGGCTGCACAATTAATAGTATATTAGTCACGATCACAATTTTGGCTTCCCACAATCAAATGAGCATGATCGACTGCAATAATGACATTTTAAATGAGTTCTCCGCCAATAGAAAACGTTCCTGAATGTTGCAGCTGCAAGTCAGTGTAGAAGAGTAATACACAACAGAGAGCAGAGGAATATAGTACAATGTGAAAGTGAAAGCAACAGTCCGCTGTTGACTTCATTTTGGTACAATTGTATTTATATTTTACTTATAGGAGATGCACTGTGAATAAGGACCAGTCTTATGTTGATGCAAATATTTGTACATTAGCAGGATTGTACTGTAGGACAACATGGAGTTAAAGCAGTGCTCTGTTTATTTAAATGTAAAAGTGCAATACAAATATTTTCCCCAAAAAATCTGTGAATAATCATGGTTATCATTTTGGCCATAATCGTGCAGACTTACTTTATGTTTAAGGAAAGTTCCAATTTGAATTACAATATTATGCTTAAACTGGTACTCCAGTAATTTAGTATTGCACCTACATAGAGTTAGAGTTAATCTGGGCAGCAGAGGGCTAACTCCAAAAATGCTGGACGTCACAATTTCCAATAATGCAACACGATGATGTCTTTCCTCATACCGTCCCTGCCTGGTAAACAACTATGTCACTCAAACCAGTAATACAGGCTTTCTGTTAACCTATTTAACCTATATAACCCAGATGACATCTTCGGGGTTATTTTTTCACATGTTCACACAGAAGATACTGTTTTCACAGTCTGAGTAGTTTTACTCCTTGTAAAATTGATGGGGCGCTTCTTGTTTTATTCCGCGAGACTTGTTAAAGCTAAATCTCTTTAAATTCCAATCCTCGCAGTCTTTTGTCATTTAATACTCTTTGTATCTCTGTTTGAGAAGCACAATGTCAAAAAAAACTATTTTTACCCTCTTGACAACAGTCATTTTTTTTTCAATTAGCTAATGTTTATTCAGTGTTTATTTCAGCAAAACATGGTTGACTCACAGACAAAGACTAATCAGGACTTTCCTTGTTGGTTTCATGTTATTCGCTGTATGGCTGCTGTATGTGTATATATACAGTACATATCACAGCATTTCATGAACAATGTTTGTGTTCAGACACAGTCCCAAGAAACGCAGAAAAGGATTTGCTAACCACTTTGTCCTCCTGTTGCAATTCCATGAGAGCAGGAATGCAGCAGAAAGAAAGAAAGAGGGAGACAGAGGGGGAAGGGGCAGGAAAGATAAGGAGAGAGAGATTGTGACTGGCATTAGTAGGTCCTGGTAGTGCTGTCACATACTCCAACAGCAAAGGATTGGATGGCATCGCATAAAAACACTCAAGCTCATGATTCAAATTTAAGCAGTCTAATACTAAAAGCTTTGGCTTAGTCTGTGGGGAGGATTTTACAGAGGTTAGTTAGTCACTAGAGTGCCACATTATACAAAAGCAACCATGAGGTTTCTTTATGGGAAAAGAAAAGGAGGAACAGTTCCCTCCAGTGGTGAAACAGAACAACTCCAATTTACAACATGAATAAGAAATCTACAGCTGTGAATCAACACATAAGAGTGAACAGAACTAGGATCAAGCATGCCATGCAGATCGTCGCTGTATGGAGTAGATGTTGATAATCTGGAAAACATTAGTTGCCATTAGAGACACTGTTGGCTCAACTCCCAGATTAAGATACCGCGGCTATGTTTCATAACCTTGGATTTGAAATAGTATCGTAGGGAGAAATGTGGCTGATGGTGTGACATCTGCATGTGTGTGTGTGTGTGTATGTATGTCCTTATAAATAGAGAATACCGAGTATGCAAGCCAGTGTTACCTTATTTGACCGCAGAGACACTCGTCCTCCGCACCGAGCACAGAATTTTGTTTGGCAATATGAACAGAGGTGGCCACAGCCATCGGCAAACTTGGTTTTGTGGCATATCCCGCAGGTTGGGGCTTCGCTCTTCAGCTCCTGAATCGGCTTGGTCTCCTCCCCCATCTTCTTAACCTGGTCCTTATACGATTCAAACTGCTGGTGCAACTTCCTGTAAGCAAATGGGAAGGACAGAGGTTAGGGAAAATGCAATATGGTTTGGTGACCTATCACAAAGAAAGGTTTGAGTATGATTTATTTATTTATTGAATGCTTATTTGTATAGGGACAAGTACATTATATAGAAAGAGCCAATGCTACATACTAGGGCTGTATATTAGCAAGAATCTGCCGATACCATACGTATTATGATACAGGAATTACAATTCAATACTGCAAGCAAGGCGACATATTGCAAAAATGTTTTATCTAATTTTAGGAAAACTATCATGTTATAAAGAACATACCACCATATGCATAAAATCTAAGGTACAAAAAAGTTTACTTTTTCATGCATTTTTAAAAATCAGTACAGTGGGATCTGCATTTCCATTTATCACAGTCCCTGTAACCTCCAACACAATAGCACTACTTTTTGTGCAATCTGCAAAGGAATTAACATTTGCCTATACCAGTAAATAAAATAAAATAAAAGTGTGTAGTGTTCTTTAGGTACACAAATTAAGTAAATACATTTTTTTACTATATATATATATATATATATATATATATACATACATACATATATATATATATATATATATATATATACATTTACATATATGTATATACATTTACATGTACATATATGTATATCCATTTACATACCTTAAATGAGCCTTTTAAATAAGCATTTACCAGAATAACATTGACTAAAGAACACAATATATACAGTAATCTTGTTTTATCCAAAAAAAAGTGCTGTGTTTTATTTGAAGTGTTTTAGTTAAACAGCAACAATGTGCGCATTTTGTGTAATCAGTATTGGCAGATAAATTAATATTTATTTCTCTGTTATAGTCTAACTGGTAGACACATGCATATGTTTATGGCAGAGTTGGATAACAATCTTTGTGCACCAGAATAATCCTTTTTATTGCCACCAGTCTGATTCATGTGTTCAGTCCTGTTCTCAAAATCACACTTACTCACACAATAAGCTTCTTCTATCGACTGACTAACTGATAAAAACCAGTGTGTGAGATTTTAAAGGAAAATCAGACCCCATGACCTCAGAAGCTTCAAAGCTGAGCTGCTGCTTTGATACTGCACCTCTCCCACAATGGGGTGGGGGGGATCAAATTTACTTTGCAAGTTTAAGAACATCACTTAATTCCACTTTCTCAGGTTCCCCAGCGTTTAATGAATCATTTGCACCTGTGTTTCTATATCAGGACCATCGCAAGGGTAGACAGAGAACACCCTGGAGCCATACTGTTAGGTAATGATATTACCAATACTCACAATTAGTATTTCTCCATAGGAAATCTTTGGTGTCACACACAGTAGAGCCCACCATCCATTAAGCATTTGTCGGTGCAGTGTTTTACTGCTTGTGACCTATAGATGGCCTCCTACTGATACATTAGACCTGGTCCTTTACAGTAGATCCTTAACTCCTTAAGTCCTGAGAGGCTACTAAAAAAACCTGCGTGGACTCTTCACATGCATTTTGTATGACACATGTCAACTGAGCGTCTCCTTGGAAACTAAACACTGGGCTGACTTCATAATATGGCGATTAGAATTGGTTTCGCCCCACATATCCCCTGCAACATTCATTAGCACTTGTGAATTATTGAGCAACGCTATCCTTTTACCACATACAGCTCTGCGTTTGAGATAAACGTGCTTTCTTTACCCACAACCAGACCTTTCAAGCCCAAATGTAATGGCCAAACACCACCTGAAGACCATCTGCGTGTGGGGTTGTGCGAGCGAGTCTCTGTGCCATCTAAACATTAGATAGAGTGCCATTGGCATGCCCCCCATTGTACCCACTGAGGGATTAAAGGGCTAATTGTGTCACAGCCTTTGTGTGTTTACCAAGCAGAGATTAGTATGTAGCCTTGTTTAACAGATCCCACCAAATCTAATTTACGGACAGAGGGCCTGATAGCAGAGTGATGAAGACTGTGATACAAGAGGCAAAGCCACTGTCTCCGAGGATCACGGAAATAAGACGACAAACAATCGTGTTTTATTCTCACTTAATCTCCCTTTACACTAAAACGTTTACAGAGACATGGGCTCGATCCCGGGCCACTACATGGACTAACGGGCCACACGGCTCTATTGACAGACAAGGTCACTGAGAAGAGCTGTAACAGATAACCAATGATTACCTCTCCATTTCTCTGTATCAGGTCACTTATTTTAACACTCACTCACCTCTTGGGGGGGGGCTAAGTAGAGGTTATAAAAAGCTATTTATGAAAGCCATTTTTCCCAGGTGAGAGTTTTACAAGTTTGACTCAGTTTGAGTCAGTGTTAAATATGATGATTCTAAGCTGCATGCATGACGGAGAAAACAAAGACCAAACGTGGAGTAAGAATAGATTTAAGTGGCAGCAGGCAGCTGGTACACAGTGCCCATTCCAGAGAGGGTTGGCTTATTCGGTCAAACACGGTCAAATGTAGGTGACACTGCTGACGAGTAATCATACTCTGCTCATTGTCCCATCCCATGCTTGCGTATCGGAGCTCTCTTACCTCTGGGCTGCACCAGAGCAGCTACACACAGCCGGTAACCCGAGCCTCTCTGCTGGACATATGACAGACCCAACAGCAGCGAGGGTGAACTACAAGCTCTCTGCAAGCTCCTGGATTCCACTTCTGCCACAAAACTGTCTGAGCTCAATTTTATCTCCTCTATCATCCTTAATGCATCATATTGGCACCGAGAGCATAGACATGACTGTATTAACAGGCTTATATGTGTGTGTGTGTGTGTGTGTGTGTGTGTGTGTGTGTGTGTCTGTGTCTGTGTCTGTGTTTAATAGCAGCCATTAAAAAGGAAATTAGCACCTTCCTCCAATCTAAAACAACTTAAACTGATATCATTCAGGTTGTGTTTATGTTTTAAGGACTTCACACCATATAGTATCAGTGGTGTACTCAAATCATTTGATTTGAGTAAAAGTAGAAATACCATCTAAGTCTAAAAATACTCCATTACGAGTATTAAAAGTCAAAATGTTACTTAAGTAAAAGTACAGAAGTATAGGCCCTTTTCACATGTCATTGCAGGGTAACACAGGTGTCATGATAACATTAATTATGGTCCCGTTCTATTTAGTGCGTCACAGACATTTCAATGCGCCTACATGCACAATACCAGAGTCCTGGTCCACCTAACTGGATCAGGGCCATAATTAATGTTATTAATTACACCTGTGTTTATCCTGCAATGCTGTGTCAAATGACTGTTGTGAAAAGGGCCTATTTTCTTTTTATTTTAGCAAAACATACTTTAAGTATCAAACGTAAAAGTACTAAATATGCAGAGTGACTCCTCCTATAGAATATAGTTTTTATCACTCATAAATACATACAAGAGCATTTTAGTGTTGGAGATTGTTGATGTAGAGCCAATTTTAGATATACTACTAGGTATAACCATATCCTATGTTTGTTTTAATGTAAAAAGTAACTAGTAACGTAACCTGTAAGTAGCCTATCAAATAAATGTAGTGGGATAAAAAATACAGTATCTCCCTTTGAAATGTAGTAGAGTCGATGGAACTCCTTAATTTAAGTACAAGTGTAGGCCTATTTTTGTAAATGTTCTTAGCGATAGTTATATTCCACCACTGTAACATTATATAACAAAGTTTTCTAGCTCTTGACTTAAAGCCAACATAACCTAATTGCAGCCACTTTGCAGTAACTAACCCAAAGAGGTGACAAATTGTTATGGCTAACAAGCTAGCCAACCATTGTCTATTTACACATCTAGCAGACACAGACAACACAAGTCTAATTTTCATTCTTCTTTCTGCTCTCGTTTGGTCTCCACAAACCTTTGAGAAAAAGATATGTCTTTAGCTTGCTAGCTGCCCTCCTGTCCAAGCTAGTTGCTAGCTTTGCGAGGCTGTCTTTAGATGCCGCGTACGTAGCGTAAAGTCTTGTTATCAGAGAAGTTTTTTGATAAAGAGGCAGAACACTGAATCTTATGAAGTAGCCACCTTTGCGGGCTGTAAAACCAACCAAATGAAGCTAAAACAAGCTAACGCTAAATGCTCCACAGTGCTGCAGAGTTGAATGATCATTTCCTGTGGGCTTGTAACGTTATATGGCAGCAAAACCTTTTTACATCATACTTAGCCATGTAATATATACTAGTTTAGGACAAATTTGCTATGTATTTAGGGTAAATTAAACTTAATTGTTGCTACATTCTATAAAGGCTACTGTGACTTGTTAACGCAGGAAAAGCACAGGTGTAACTAATAACACTCATAATGTTACATTCCACTTAGGTGTGTATGTTCTAAAGCCCTGGTATATATATATATATATATATATATATATATATATATATATATATAGCTAATTAGTATATAGAGCTCATCGCCATTCACTCCAGCAGGAAAAAACTAAAACTGAATTCTAGCCTATATAAAACATACATTAACGTATTTTAAGGGATTACGTGGAGTTTCTCCTGTACTCTACACCACAGTGTTAGTAAACTACAAATTACAAGCCAGAATTTTATATGTTTGTGTCAGTCGTCAGCAAGTGAAATTGACTGTTGCAGTTGGAAGACCGGTCATAGTTCTGAGATGGCCTGGGCTACGGATGTTAACTATTTAGGATTAAAATTCATTATCATCAATTCGATTTAACACACACTAGACACACAGGTTTAATCCTACAGACCAGTCTATAATGCAGCAACTTTGTGCAACCAGCCCAAGGTAACTGAGGTCCACAGTGCAATTTGTTCTCTATTCTAGCTGGAAGTTAACTAACATTCCCGTGGTGTCCCAGCGGTAAATAACTCCTTTATTAGATTGGATGACAACAAATAAATATAAATATATAACTAAATATGTAGATAAATATTGTGGAACAACCTAAAACAAAACAGTTTTCAACTTCCCAACCATATTGTATTTGTTAAGTATGGTCACGTGGTTAGTTTGTAAGACTAGTGGAGACAGGTTGATCATCTTAACCTTTCTTTTTACAAAAACGAAACATGGCCAGTACTCTTATTAAGACCTTGTTATCCTTTGAAATTCAAACGAAATTGTCATGACATTTAATTCATGATGTCTTTATTTCTTAATGTGAATATATATTTTTTCTCCTCTTTTGTTCTCCTCTGTATTGTTTTTCATGTATTTGTTATTGGATAGTTGTCTAGTGATTAGTTCGTTTTTCTGCTAATTTTTTGTTGTATTTTTCTAAATTATGTTAGCTTAGTTTTTTACTTTTTTACACCCCTTTTTCATTGTTGTTTGTTTTTCTTCTTTAAGTTGAGGGGAGGATTATGTGTGTGCACATTTTTATTTTAAATGCAATTTTAATATATATATAGACAATATATATAGTTTTCCTTTCTGACTTTCATATATAAGTACTGGTACCACTTCACGAAGCATAAGCGTTATTTCATTTATAAAATCCATCATGGCACTCCACTCCCTCAACACCACTCTCTCCTCTTACGCTTCAACAAACTCACTAAGAAATTGTGCAACATAGTTCAATATCCACTCGGGTCAAACATACTGTGCGTCCAGCTGCTGGGATCGCCTCTGTATGTGTGTGCCTGCTGGGAGGAGATCAAAAGGGGTCTGCACTATTACTTACGCGTCTGGCTCTGGCTCCTTGTCATTTTGGGACTTTTGCTGTGGCTGAAGGACGTTATTTACCAGCTCAGTGATCCCACTAAAGGGAAACCACCTGTTCAAATAAGCAAAGTGTGACTAGAACATTGCAATGAGTTATCATGGGAGAAAACAATCTATCCTGAAAAAGGTTTTTTTTAGGAAGCAGCTCAGATTCTGAGAAGTGAACAATAGCAGGGACATTCACTACAACCAGCGCAGAGAGAGGAGAAGGCCGGGACACGGGCAGAGTGACGATTAGTGGAACATTGACAACCAGACACAGTGTCAGAAATACAGCGATAAAGATAGAAGAAGAAAGAAAGATGATACAGACAGACTTACAGTCGAGGGAAGGAGAGAAGAAGCAGGAAAGCTCTACAGCCAATGGAAATGAGAGCTGCATCAAACGCTCAGCTGAGGGTAACAGGAGGAGTTTATTCCAGCCTGGCGGTGCAGTAAGGGTCAGGTTATCAGACTGGTTAGGCCTACAGGTGGATTTACTCAAAATGCAGCTACATCTGGTGCATCTAGTCCACATTTGGGATTGAATTATGGGGCTGCACAAGCCAATCAGAGTGCAGATGACACGCTGGATGAGAATGGGCAGCCACTTAGAGACCAGGGACAAGGGGAAAGGGTTTGGGGGCCTGGCTATAATAAAGCTGGTAGAAAGGAAAAGCCGTCGTCATTGATGTCATGGAAGTCGGCTGTTTAGTGTCCAGCACAGATTTCAACAATCTGGTCAATGCTACTCATCCAAAGCTAATAAAATATATACAATGCCACCATGCAATCATTGTGCTACCACAGCTGCTTTCCATGACATTAGTGACATTTATTTCATTTTCCTCCCGGACAAAGAGGAGAAAGCCACATGAAGCACACAGCACCGACTGACAGGAAGAAGTGTCAAAGCCTAGAGCACTCTGGGTAATGCAGTTCACTTACTGTGCCGGCTGAGGCTTTGGTTCTTCTTTGATCCTAAAACATAAAAAAAATAAAAAGATGTGCACAGCTCAGTGCATACAGAACACAAAGAGATGAGGAAAACAATCTAAAAAGGACACAAAACACTGACTCAACTGAGAGCACTAAAGATGTGCATGACACAAATAATATTCCACCTATAATATAAATTATATTCAGGAAATTATAGATGATGCGTCGATGAAAATGACAATGCAATGATGACAGTGGAAATGAGGTAAAAAAAAAATAATTAAAAAAAAACATGACAAAAATGAACATTCAGAATGACTTTAAAGATGACGTAAAGTAAGTAAGGGATTCATTTGGACCAACTAAAACTTGAAAACGATTGCTTCGTGTGAGTAACACCCTCTCTCATACTGTATGTACTAGCATGGCCAACATTACTTTTATAGCACTTTGGCTTTCTACATCAAGAGGGTGGATCCAAAGTGCCAGTCCACCACGCTATTGCAAGTTTGTATTCAGCATGAGGAGTTTTTTGAAGAGAAATGTATAATTAATAGTGGCCCCATCACCAGGAGCCCACCAGTACAGCAGAAATATAGCCACGCATCTGCAAAAAGTCACAGTAACCAGCAAGCACAGCAGTCCAGCTGAGTGACGTTTGAGCACTGCCTTGAATTGCACACTGAGCTGCATCAGAATGCCGAGCAACACATGCTTAAATAGAGTCCAGTAGGACTGAACAAGTCCCTTAGCGCCCATGTAAACATCAAGTAAGCTTTTGTTTTAAACTAGAGATAAAGGATTCGTTCACTTGAAGATAAAAAATACATATTTTTCTCATTTTCTGACTTTTCTGGTGCAGTGTTGCCATAAGAGCAACATGTTCTTTCCGCAAACAATGTCCCGGTTACTCTGGGCAATCCACAGATCGTTGCAAATTTTCATTGGAACTAGTTGAGAATAAAATGTTCCGATGGAAACTGTTTCTGTTGGACATTATAGACACTGTATGATTATGAAATCCTGTAAGCACCACAAGCTAAACTAAAATAGCCTCCATTGTACTGGCATCACAGCAGAGACAACAGAGGTATCTTAAAACCTACGCAAATAAAAAGTAAACTAAACCAGGAAAGTGCACTCAGTAGAGAGCAGATATCTGCCAGGTGTGTCTCCCTCTCCCCACGTCAAGAAAGAGCGGAATCTCAATCAATTGTCCCTTCCGGCACCCTTACAGTCAAGACGGTGGCAAAGATAATAAAAACTGTGTTTATTCATCTTGTATCGCGCCAAGCTTTAGTGGATCATAACATGTCAGGTGAGGAATTAATCTGCAGATGCCCCGATTCAAAATGAGAACAAACTTTACTAGGTACAGCCGGTTACCTGAAATGCCTTTTGCTACTGAAGCAGTTGTTGTCTCTACCGGCCGGTTAAAAGGAGGGAGGACTCAGCAGTCAATGAAGGTATAAAACAGTCAATACAATTGGGTTTTTCAAAACCCACTTGAGGTCCTTGAGCATACAATCATAAATGTGCACAATATAAGGATGATCGGCCGAGTAGTATGGGAGATTAGCTGCGGACAGACAGACACACACACACACACACACACACACACACACACACACACACACACACACACACACACACACACACACACACACACACACACAACTGTACGCAGGATCCCCTCCAGTATTACGTCTTGCTGAGATAACAAACAGACTGAATCAGAACCAAAAAGCCAGAAATTGGAAAATTGCTATTTCTTACAACATCTTTTAAGTAGACTTTCCCTCAAATGACCATAACATTAAAAAAAAAAACATAACATAAAACAAAACATAACAAAAAATGGCTCAGAAACAGAACAAAGTAGGAGTTACCAAAGTGTGGTTATAGACAGGGTCACTAAACATTAAGCATTCCTCTAATTATCTTTAAGAAGTTGAAATAGATGTAGCGAGAACAAC
>CALSCE010010638.1:7239677-7259240 GCA_943593645.1 Bovichtus variegatus | reverse complement strand
TGCTCTCTCTCTCTCTCTCTCTCTCTCTCTCTCTCTCTCTCTCTCTCTCTCTCTCTCTCTCTCCCTCTCTCTCTCCCTCTCTCCCTCTAATCCGGTCTTTGAGCAAACTGCTGCGAGTCAGGACCTTTCTATTTCCCTCTCAAACGTCCGCCAGATGTTGGTGGAACAGTGGGGATGCGGTTAGTTGTACAGCAGCGGTGCTCTCCTCAGGGAAAGTGTGACTTTTCACCGATGACGTGACTACCATGAGTAGAAGAAAAGACTCAACTTCCAACTCAACAGCTTAATATCCCTTGAAACGTGAATATGGACCCCGGCTAGTTTGTGACGAAAGTGTATCTGTGTATTCGCTCGCTCTGGATTCTTTGCACTCAGAACTGTCTTGCAGGTGTAGGCTGACTTGACAGCACATCCCAGCAGAGATGCTGCAATGCAATGTTACAAATTCCCCCTCAAATGATGTTAGGAGCAGGAGAGTGGCATCCCACAATGCTCAGTTTAACAGTTTAAACAGTTTTGGCATCAACGCTGGAGTAGAAAATCTGTGATAGGGGATCTCATGGCTAAGCAGTGATCCTGCAGGCCCTCTGAGTCCACTACAGACTGAGTGATAATTAGATCATAAGGGAGTAATCTGGCTCAGTGGGTAAATACCAACTACATACATCATTAACACCATCGCAGCCAGTCAGTACTGCCAGGAGATGAGGATAATGTCCGTCTGAAATCACTCAGAGGCAAGTGACCTATAGGGAAATCTCTGACTAGAGGAGAATTCTCTTCTTATCTTAGGTTGTAGCAGTATGATACAAATTGTAGGTTGGTGCGGCATAGTATGGCGTTAGTGTATGCAGTAGGATTATACACAACATTTATTTTTACAATTTACACTTAAAATGACGAAGGCACCTGCAAATGACAAGGTAGTAAAAAATGTAAACCATACTTTGTACTATTAGAATAATATCCGTCTTACACAAATTCCTGTATTATACCAATATATATAATATTTGGGTAATATCTTCTATAATCAATGTATGTCTGCAGGGGCACAGGTAGTGTTTGTTGGTAGGATTTGGGGAAGGCCAGAACTACTGTGGAAATATGTTGTATTAACTTTTAGTGCCGCCTCATCACATTGTTTCTGTTGCATGCTATTTATAGTTTGTTTTTAAAAAAAAATTGTCTCTACATGTCCAGGTGCATTCTGGGATTAAATTGATGTATTTTGCTTTGGTTTTCTTCTTTTTGTGACCTTTGGACAAGTGTGCAGAATGAAACCAAACCACAGAATTAGTGTAGTCAATGTGTTAGAAGGCCCATGTGGTGCATATTTGTAAGTGACTGTCCAAAATGTGGAAACAACACTGAATAAATAAGGAAAATGGAATCCTTGTCAAATCTAGCAGAAACTTCACCACATTATATTCCCCCAAAGCCCCTTAAGAATGTGTTACTGTACTCCACCCAGACAAATAAGGGAAAATCACCGTGCACAGACCGTGTCAGCATTATCCCTGCAGGATATATAAAACAGAAATTCCCCCATTGTACCACCTCTACTGTACATTCCCCGAAAATCTCCAAGAAAAGGAGCAAGCGCTAAAAATAGCAGCTCATTTAAAGACAGACGATTGAGACACCTGTTCATTCTACCTCTCTAATAAATGCCAGAAGACGTGCTACTTAACGCTTTCTCTCCACCTCAGAGAGGATTAGGGGCAGGGGATAGAGTGCTGATAACTTCCTCTGGCACGGGGCGCTGGCACGGTGCGATAGGCAGGGCAGGAGGGACGGCGAGAGGGCAAGCGCCTCGGTGTGGAGGGGTTGGCCAGCTACCACAGCTGGGCCCTTAGAAAGCACAGATAGGATTGAATCCGCGGGGCACACTCATCAGAATAGGCAATCTAACAGCATGCAAGCCAGACCTCCTGACCAAGGACTAATATTCAGATTGTCAAACAAGAGTTGGCAACAGTAGATTTTCTGAGCAACGGGGAAGTGGCTAATCTGCTGCCAAATATAACTAAAATCCATCTGTTTCCTTAGATTACCTGCCAGGATTCAATTGAGCTGCTCCATATCTCCCCTCCTGAGAGATTTCCAAGTGGCAAAGAGTCAGCTAATCACCCAGCAGCCCACACATTCACAAGTGTATTTCCATGCGAGGCTTACAGGAAACATATGTGCAATGTTCATTTTAATAGTTTAGTGTACAGTGTATCAACTATATGAGCAACATTTAGTCAGAGGTAGTGACACACCATGTTTGTGTTCTTGCGCATATGTGCTTGTTTGCTTTGGTAATGGTGTGTGTCTGTCTTCGTATGTGAATGCTTGGTTGCTTCTCCTGTCAGCCGACTTTATTCATCCTGACACGGATACATTTTATTTCGGCTGTGATCAGCACTTTCTTGGCAGCTGACATTGTCCCCTGCCAACGTCACAACTCCTCCCATACACTGCTCAACAGCTCCACTGGGAATATTGTAGAAACTCCAGCCCCAACCCCACCACGGCCGGGTCACCGCCCTCTGCGTTGGCCCGATCTCTAGCTCCAGTAGCTAGTCAGAGACGGCTGATTGCAGCTCCATGTCCTCCTGAGCCTACACTGTACACGATGGAGCATCAAAAAGCTCCTCGAGCACCAATTGTGTCCAGTCTCGCTAGTTTCGTATTATTTCCAGTCTCATGGTCAGCAAAAGCCTCATTTCAGCCACTGTAATATTGAATATATCATATAGATTTTATGACTTAAAGTTCCCTAAAGCAGACAAACTGTACTTGTGATTCTCTGCATTGCGGCATTCAACATAATAACCACTTATGATGCAGCACAATTTTTTTTAAATGCATGAAAATGCATTACACTTTACTTCCCACCCCCATGAAACGTTATGATAAAGAATGCATTGCTATAGATGCATCAGTATGTGCTGTACTTAACTCATACAATAATAACTTATGATAAAATACTATGAGTCCTTACTACAGTTGACTGTTGGGGTGTGTATAGGTGAGTGTAGGTAGTCAGAATGTATTATAAGCCCCATCAGTCAACCTCAAGAGCATGTTTTATGACTGTTGATATGATGCATCAGAAAGCATTGTGTGTTTATGAGTTTAAATGAAGCATTATCATTTTCTAGGAATGCCCTTATAATGAACTATAGATGTGGTTTTCATAGAAAGGGTTACCAAAAAGATTAAACCGTAGTAGAATTAGTGATGATCCTACTCCAATTCTCTGCCGCTCTCTAAGCCTCACCCTCAACTCCCATCAGTGCCACCCTCAAACACACTACAAAAAGCTCTCCATGATGTTGATGTTCCGGGCTGGGAGCAGTAGGTGGGCTGTGCTGAAACTGCAGTCAGCTGTCTGTGTCTCACTCTAGGCTATAATAATAGCCCGCCATGGCTAACAATAGAGAGGTAATAGATACCTTGCCTATTGTTGGCCCAGCCTGCTCTACTCCTTCCTGTCCCAATTCGTCGCCACAGCACGTCACTATTAGCTCGCCTAACTAAACTGCATACAGTGTACACAGGCAGACAAGCACAGGGGCAATCTGATATCACCTCACTGCAAACAGGTTACACCCATCACTTTGATCAAATATTTCCGTAGATGCCATATGAGGTTACACACTCTGGAGTTAAGGTAGCCAGAACCCTATAAAAGTTATCAAATACAGCCAGTGATGGGGAGTAACCAGTTACATGTGACAGTTACAAAAGAAATGCAGTTGTTATCGGTTGCAGTAACCCGAAAACGAATATGTAATTAAAAATATAGTTACTAATCCAAATGTTAGTAATTACAAAGGGGTGACATCCGAATATATTATTTCCAGTAATAAGTTACAAGGAGCTGTCTCTACATCCAGACAGGCTTTATTCATTTCACAGTTTAAGCTCATGTTTTGAGCGTTTGTGATTGGTTCTCTTGTTTGAATTCGAACCACCCGTTGCTCTAAGCAACTTGAGTCTGCCGTGCCTGCCACCAGTCGACCACACCAAGGCAGGTGGCCATGTCGCCTTTCAGTGCTGGAAATTCCACAATATGTTCTTTCTGAAATCAGAAAAAGGCTCTAACATTATTGTAAAGCTTGTTTACCAAAGGTTAAAATGCTGTCAACATTACAATGCTCAATGTCGGAGCCCCGAGTAGCTCACTTAGGAGACTGGCCATCCCATGTACCAAGGCCTAGGTCTGGTACATGGGATGGCCTAGGTCCTAACCGCAGCGGCTTTGGTTCAAATCCGACCCACAGCCCTTTGCTGCAAGTCATCCCCTCTCCCCCCCATCCTGTCTCTCTTCAACTGCTCCATCTAATACAAAGGCAAAAAGCCAAAAAATTATCTTTAAAAAGAAAATGTTTCAATGCTTAACGTCAACCTGAGGAAGCGTCTAGCTTTATTGCCCAGTTTAAAACATTTGTTAAAAAAGTAATCAAATGCACAAAGTTGCATTACTTTGATGAAGTAATCAAAATAGTAACTTGTAATCTGTAAACTTTAAATTTCAAATGTAACCTTCCCAGTACTGCATACTGCATAGATTACATAAGACGTCTCATAGGGGCTTAAAAGATTGGCACGTTCAGCCAAATAAACAGATGTGACCACAATACTGTACGTGTGAAATTAACTTGAACTCGCTGTCTCTCAACATCTGTCCGATGGCAGAAAGATCTGTATGACTTTGACTGCTGTAAATCCCAAATCAAAGGATTCCCTTGCATTAGTGGCCTCTCTGCACAGATTTAAAGCCAACCAGCCAACCAACCTTCCAAGCAGCCGCCCACTTGAGGATAAGGCGACCAGCTTCTACTCGACGTCTACAGCCAACACAGCCAACTCTACCTCCCCCCCTCCCATCCCCATCCTCCTCCTCCTCCTCCTCCTCCTCCTCCTCCTCGTGGCCTGATGCCTAGTGACTTTAAATGCCTGCATTTCCTGCCTTGAGATACTACTTCAAATGATTGTATTTATGTTTCACAAAGGAGGATTTCTATGCTTCTGTGGAGCAACACCCTCACCCCCCCTGCCCCCCACTCTTCGTTCCACTACTACACATCCAGGCCATCTCAACATCACCATGGCGATGACAGCAGTATCTCAGTGGGACGAGTGATATTAAGGGATTAGTGGGAGAACCTCCATCAGACTTCGGTCGAGGAGCACGATCCCGGGATCACAACACCGGCGCTCTCCGTGTCTCTCTCCTGATCAGCGTCAGATGATGGGGATGAACAAAAAAAAACACGCCTCTTCACTGTTATTTTCACGGTAGATACTGTAGAACACGCAAGACTACACAAACCGAGCAACCGTGAATACACTAACGCGTGCACACATACAGATACTGAAACTGTGGAATAATGCATTTAAAGCTCCAACAAAGCCACCTTCAGCCCTAGGCAGAGTGAGCAGTGGTCTATATGCTGTACAATGTGTCCTAGGGTAAGTTACATGCTAGTGCCTGTGTGTAGTCTTCAAACAGTAGGCTTATATAAGGGCCACGGCTGCATTAGTGACGTTATGATAATGGCTGCTCTTTATCCTCCCTTATTTATGTCAGTCGGCTTCTTTTGTAATTTACTGTACTTGTAGAGCACTGTAATGCTAGTAAACTTATAACCCCTGAACCCAGTCGGACCTCTAAGATCAGTTCAAAGCGATAGCAGGAGAATTATGACGGCATAAGAGAGCAATTAGAGTTGAAATATTACGGAATGCACAAGGGGGAAAAGTGAGGAGGAAGATTTTTTTTCTGCTAGTAGTTTGATTTATTCTCAAAAGTTCAACTTTATTCTCAACATTTGGATGTTATTCTCAAAACAAAAATTGAAAAAAATGTCCACCTTTTTATTTTGTCCCTTATATTATACATCTCTATAATAATATATATAGATAATGTGCATGGCAAATAACAACAAAAAAAAAATACAGCATTAAAAGCAAGCTGTTTTACTGCAAAAAATATATCATATGATTAAAGTATGTATTTTCCAAATAATAACTCAAAGAAATGCCTAGGATGCGAGCTGGGATTGCATATGTTTTCCAACAGAATCCCTGCACCAATCATTACATAATAAATTCTACTGTCTGGTTGCCTCTCTACAGAGCTAATGTGTGCAAGTGTGTGGGTGTGTCATTGAGAGTGTAGTATGTCTGTGTGCGTGTGTCAGGCGAATACAGGGAGGCTGCATTTGTTTATAGAAAGCACTGGATGGTTAGACTTTTTTTGGCCACACAAAGGCGCATAAGTAGGACCGGCTAGGCAACATGTGTTTGAGTCATCATGCAGCTTGCACCTGCTCCAACCAGCTGAGTCTTGAATTAGCAGAACATGGACAGACACACAAACACACACAGAGGGAAGGAAAGATTAGAACGCCCTGTGTAAACTACCGCTAGTAAATATACCAGCTCACACACAGAGCAGGGCATCTGGGGGGGGGGGGAGGACTATTAACAACTAATTGTATTGCTTGCCGAAGCTCCATTCTTTCCAATTTAGGGTTCTTACACCTACCTACACCACGATTTAAAGCAGTTACCAAACTGAACATTTTTAGAACGTATCTTTTCTGTTTCACTAACTAACAACAGGGTTTTAGTTTAGGACACAAATCTTCACAGGGGTCTGTCTTGTTGTCTCTTTATAAAAAATCTGCAACATGAAAACAAGCCTATTTTGAGTCTTAGTTTGGCAAAAATAGGAATGAATGTATGTGCTTACTTTACTCAAGTTGTGTCATGGTAATATCTAAGAATGTTAGTTTAGCTGCGTGGACCTTACTTAAAGCGATGGTTTGGATCTTTTGACTGGGGTTGTATGAGGTACTTATCCCTAGTCAGTGTATTACAGACAGTAGATGGCGGTTGGCAGGTCCCCAGTTTGGATAAACAGACATGAGTACCAGCACGGAAGCTAAGCAATGTGCTGCTGTGGACAGGGGCAGCGGCACAATGTATTTTAGCCACTTTAAAAAAAATGAAGATCACTTTTACTTTGCAGTGAACTGAAGCCAGTATCTGTGCTCTCTCACCACCAGACTCCATTGACATAAACAGTAATTTTACATTGCAGAACAATGTAAAAAAAACAATGCTGCTCTACCTCTGCCTCGATCAGTTAATTTGTTTGTGTTATTGTGTAACTTCGGTGTTTTAAAGGCTTAGTTCTGATTCATAAGTTCATCGTCTGAGAGGGCTGTCTGACGGCAAAGTAAACTGGTGAAAATATCCTAAATATATTCGTACAATTAAACTGATATTGATTTTTTTTGGTCTTTATGTCTAAAATACCTTTTACTGCTGCCCCTGTTTATTACAATCTTATAAGCAATTGTTCATTTAATACTCAACAACAAGCTGTGCAGTGAGTCTTGAAGCCTGACTCTTTGTTGCCTCAGAAACTACCACGCCACTAGCCTGCTCATTTTAGACAGATTTAAAAATAATAATAATTCATAAGTGGACCAACAAGTAGCAACAGTTGAAATTGAACAACCAGCTAATGAGTGAGCATGCAACACTGAGCCGCTTCACAACAAGTGTGTTCATTGATATCAGGATGAGATGTGTAATGATAAATAGATATAGATAATAAAAACTATGCTGCTATGATGAATGTTGGTCATTTTATCAAAGCAAGTATGGCCATATTTAATGGTTATGTCTTCATTAAATGAATGATTAACATAAAATAATTTCCTGACCAGACCAATATAAATAATGAAATAATGAATTTCTCAGTTTCATTGTTCTTTCATTAGCGCTGTTGATTAACTAAATATACTCCTCCTGGTGCTTGGAGTTTGTCCTGTAAGCTTCTTTGCCTTGCTGTCTGTCTTTCCTGGACACCTAAATGACCACGCGCCTCGCTGCCTGTTCAGATGCCTGGCTGCTTGCCGGCCACTGCAGAACGCTGAATGTCTCCACTATTAATAGTCCAACTAACAGCATGAGGGTTCTCACTCTTTGAGTGCAGTCAGCTTGAGATGACCTGGTGCCACATTACACCTTTAGTAACTTGCCATTCAGCTACTGTCTCTCTACCCAGGTATCTCTGTCTCTCACTCGCTTGCTCACAGTATGTGCACACAGGCTTAAACAGTAAATATTAGGACTGCAAATACAGTTAAAGTGTTATTATCAGTTAATCTGCTGGTTGTTTTCTTGATTAATCATTTGGTCTATTAAATGTCAGAAAATAGTTAAAAAAAATATCAATCCAAGTATTTCAAAGTTCAAGGTGATGTCTTGTTTTGTCACTCCAAAACTCAAAAGATATTCACTTTAATTTGATTTTAATTTAAGAAGCTGAAAACAGCATTTTTGCATGACGAAATGATTAATCGATTATCAAAAAAGTTGCCGATTATTCTTCTGGTAATGGACTAATCAATTAGTCGACTAATCGTTGCAGCTCAAGTAAATATCCTTTGAATGCATGCAAAACTGCCAGAACAGAGACACAGCCACATACAAAAAAAACACAAAGCTAGACTTCACTGTGAAACAGCGGAGTTGACAAACCCTGGTCACATGCAGCTTTGTCACTGATTTAGCTGATTCACACATCATCCGCAGAAAATAATTTGGGCCCTCGGGGCCACGTGTAGAGGCCTCTGCTGTACAGAGTGGAGGGATGTCTTTCTCTCTGACCTTTCAGGGTCCAACAATCATACAACATACCCTGAGGGAATGTCAGAGGGGAGAGTAAAGGCACCACCTCACGAGCTTTACTATCTACACTGACACAGCACCTGTCCAACAGTTTTCCTTTGGCTGTTTGAAAAAAGTCTTGTTTTGCTTCCTCAATTAGTGTGCGTAGTGTAAAGCCCATTAGTGTGTCGTGCTGAATTTGTCTCAAGTATTTTGAAAGATACATTTAACATTGATGCTGCCAGCTACTCTATCGCAGGCCCATATGTTCCTCAGAAGCACCGGGCCTCCCTCAGAGTGTCAGGAGCTGTAGATCTTCCTCTACATTGGCTCTACTGAGGGTGGACGGGGGCAGGGGATGGGCAATAAAAGTGATAAAGTAGCCCCTTTTGCCTTCACGTTTCTACTCTCCTTGCTCTCGTTGGCTGAGGCTACCTTTTGCATTTTCTATTAATTTCCTTTTTTCCCCTACTACTACTATTCAGCTCCATCTGCATTTCTATCGCATTGTGTTGCTGTCATTCAGGCTACTCTTGCACAGCATGCTGAGAGGCTTATGTAACAACAACAGGCCACAAGTTGTAGTACTGGAGCCGTGGTTGGTTGAGGTTCTGTTCTGACTCAGTCCAGGATCACTACGGGGCTAACGCTGCAATCCTATACGTGTTTAACGTTTATTCATCTGGGGAAATGAATACAATGCATCACATTGTTCACATGCAAGCTGAAGTACAAACAATGCTCTCTCTAGCTGGGGGCTTGAACTGGCGAGCTGAATATACACGGTATGTGCTTATGATTTTTACCAATCCAACATTATCTGCTTGAATACAGTTCATTATCAGAAAATCCCAGCAGCTCGAGGAACTGTTGCCTAATTATTTAACACGTACAGTGAAACAGTACAGTGCGCACTTCATCATACATTATACATCCCTTGTACTAGTTAACACAACCTACTTCTCGTTCTAAAATATTTTCCCACTGTCATGTTTTACCAAGGGCATTTCAAATTGCGCAGCCAGGGGCAGGAAAATCCCTTCAAACTTTGCTTGAGGGATAAGAGCCCAGAAGAGGATAAAACCTATGCTGACGAATGCAGATGTTATTTAGAACAAAGCCCTGGGAGACAATAGAGCCTGATGCTGTGCTGTGCCACGCGGGAGAATAGCAGGCTATGGGAGATGGCAGGCTGATTGCGCTGTCAATGGGGACTGAGGCTGTCATATCAGCAACGAGACCTGATAGCATCTCAGACGTCAATGTCTCTCCTCTCATTTTCTCTGTGATGTCCTCTTCTCCTTTCCTGTCCTCTCTTCTCCCCTCGTCCCTTCTCATTTCCTCTCCTCTCCCATATGCTAACCCGTCCTCAACTTTCCTCTTGGCCCGCCCTCTCGTCTCCTTTTCTGATCTTATCCTCATGTGTCCCCTCCTTTACTTTCTCGCCAAGCCTAAAATGCGTAAGGGACTCATCTGAACGTGGAACATAATCAGAACACGTTGAAACAAGTTCTTATTATTACCAACTAATCCCATGAAACAACAAAAAACTCACAATAGATTGATCCTACTAACATGTTTGGGCTGTGTAGGCAAAGCCTGATCAAACTGCTTCTGTGCTGGAGAGCTCCATCACTGCCCAAAAACTATTTAAAAACACTCAATGAGCCACACTGTCGCACCTGGTAACATGTTCCTTTGTCATCCTGAACCTAAGCACTGACCCTATGATGGAGAAAAAAAAAAGTCCCCAACAAATCCTCCTGTTTGAGTGAAAGCTACATAAATCTGTATTTTTGATATGAACATTGCAAGCTCATACAAGCTCGTGGTTTTGGTTTTATGGCCCGCAAATGTGCTGTTTCGTTTCAGTCTCACCGCTCTCATCCACCTTGTGTCTGACAGCTTATAGGCAGCTGTTTTCCACCAAAAAGATCTCTGATAAACCAACCGTACACTACCTGCCCATAATCAAAGCTAGTGAACCACGGTAGGGCATTTAGGAAGCTAAAGGCGATACATTTCTCAGTAGTTGGTGAGCAGAGCTAGATGGAGAGAGGATATTAGAATTGCATCTGTCAGTTTGGCCAAAAAACACAACTTTAAATGAATACTTTTGTGTATAATAAATATATACAGTATATTGCGTAAATACTCCATGTCTGCTAGATGTCAAAGTAGCTAACTGTATGCTAATATGCTAGCTGTCTGAACTGCATGTGCCGTGTCTGATGGTGAACTTGGCCAAAAAGAACTGATTAATGCTGCCCTAGAAATGAAACCATATATTTCTGACCCGTTTTTACAAATGGGTTTTGCGGCTGAGTGCCACAGACAGGGCAGGGAAGTACCGAGTGACGGACTGACAAGAAAAATATACAAGAATCGTAACATCAGCCTTATTCTTTAAAGAATGTAGCAGCACTGTGATTCAGCCAAGGTAAATATGTAGTACAGTTAGCCTTCATTCCCACACATTTTCAGCCAACTGTGGAGGTAGACATACCAAATAAAGAGAGAAAAATGTCAGACACAAGTACAGGACTAGGATACAATAGGTTAATGGCTGAAGTGTAAAAGAAAAGGTAGCTGGATAGGAGAGCACCAAAGGACCTTGACACTGGAGTGATTCAACTCCACTCCAGCAATAGCACAGCTTATGAGCAAGTTGTAAATATATAATTTTATGTATTATATATAATTTTCATGATGGCAATTGTGTCCTAACCAGATTTCCTATGCAGCTGAGCCAAACTACTTGACAACATGCCAACCTCCCATAACCAAAACACATTGTTACTTTAATTAGCATGATGATGTATTCATTTGGCGTGCGTTCTGCTTTATGGAGTCAAGACAGCATCTACTCTTACACTTTCTCTCCCTCTCTCCCTTGGGGAAAGTGATGGGGGATGGGAGTCTCTGGAAGGCTCATGACAGAATCTGCTCTTTGCATGGGAAGCCGAGGAGAGCATGGGTGAGTGAGCTAAGGGAACAAGAGGAAGGCAGAGAGAGAGAGAGAGAGAGAGAGAGAGAGAGAGAGAGAGAGAGAGAGAAAGAGAGAGAGAAAGTGTAAGAGTGTGTGTGTACTGTATATTGTCCAGTGGGAAGCTTCTGAGCATTCCCTCGCCTCATTTCACAACCATAGGTCGGTCTCTCTCTCTCTCTCTCTCTCTCTCTCTCTCTCTCTCTCTCTCTCTCTCTCTCTGTCTGTCTCTCTCTCTCTCCCTTTTTTTCTAATTTTGCTTTGTTGGCATGAACATAACTACAGTAAGTATAGTACTGCTACAACAGGTTGTACAAGGTTTACAATGGAAGTATAATCATTTAGAAAACCCTATATACTGCGGCTGCAACTAACGATTACTTTCATAACCGATTCATCTGCCGATTATTTTCCTGATTAATCGTCTAAAAATGTCAGGAAATTGGGAAAAATGTTGATTTCAGTTTTTGAAAGTCCAAGGTGATGTCTTTAAATGTCTTATTTTGTCAGTCTAAAACCCAAAGATATTCACTTTAATATGATACAAAACAGAAAAAAGCAGGAAATCTCCATATTTGAGAGACTGAAAACAAGAAAAGAAAACAGCAATAAATCGATTATCAAAATGTTTGCTGATTATTTTTCAGTCGATCGACTAATCGATGAGTCGACTAATCATTGAAGCTCTACTATACACTATACACTGCATACTGTACACTATACTGCGTCACACAGATGCAATTATTGTTATTTTGGCAAATAATTAGCTTCTCCTTTCTTGACACAGGCTACGGTGTACCCAGAAGTGTTGCTCTGCCTCTTGTTTGCAGAACTGACAGAAGTGTGGATTTTTTTGGGTTGCCAGGTTTGTATCTGTTCATCTTATTTAAGGTCTTTCTCAGCTTTCGATCATACTCAGCTTTCGATCATACTCAATATTACCACTTGTGTAATATTTAGTGAGAAAAACAATGAAGTTTAGATGCCTAGGCCTCTATAACATGTGTGTGTTCTCTACCACTGCTACTCTCTCAGAGGGGCTGAGATCCCATAGCCTCCAGCGACACAGGGCCTCTCTACTGTGACCCCAGCTGGTACACTGAGCTCTCTAGCACGATCAGATAAATGACCAGGACCGGGGAACGAATTCAGCATGTGTGGAGGGTTGGTGGTGGTGGGGGGTGCAAACAAAAAATGAAATGGGATGTGATCAATCAAAGCTAATTCTAGGTCAACGCTCTAAATGTCGAATGCACACACACCAACCCCCTACATACACTTCTCACCATACGCTTACTAACCAGCAACACATTTTTCTTTTTTAAATCATTGTGAAGAGAAGAAGAGTTCATAATCAATCAGTTGGTTTTAGAGTAGCGTCACAAAAACACCATTCCTAGCTCATAACCCGATATTACTATTACTTCGCAGTGTACAGTGTAGTGTAATAGTAAAACACTAATGTTTAACTGAAATGTACATTACAAACTACCTGAAACACATGTGCTTTTACCAGGCATGCAAGGGTCTAGAGATATTCTATAAAGTTGCAATATGGGAAGTGTAGCATACAGTGCTTTTGGAGTTTGATATTATAGAATAAAAGTCAGGATATTTACGTCTCTGCTGCTTCAATTTTGACTGTTCTTTTTTAAACCTGTCTCTCGTAAGTCCCCCAATTCAACAGAAAACTGTAGTTTTAACAGTACAACTAAGAAGAATGTTTTTGGGATATTAATATAGGTCACTGCTAACTTAATTACAGTTAGCTTGGAGCATCTCTCTATTTATAACATCATCATCATATTGCCATGATGCAGTTATACAGCATATTGATAGATGGTCATTCTGAGCATTCATTGAAAATAGTGTGAAAGTCTCCTGATTCACTTTATGTTCCCAGCTACAGGAAACAGAACATGAACTCGGGACATCCTTCGTCTTGTGCAATAAAAATGGGGGTGCCCAAATAGATGGCAGAGCAGCAGACACCTCAGAGCCCTGGAATAGCTGCCTCTCAGTGTGAGTCCCTCCTAAAGGGCAGCCAGTATAATTAGCACTGTCAAAGAAGGTCCCTGAGCGAATGACACAGTCCCCCAAATTCATGAAGTTGAACGATGTCACAAGGAAGAGGAGGAACTGGGATATTTACTGACAGGCTAGTTGTGGTGGTCTCCAAAGTGGAAAGACATTCACACTCACTAAGTAATAAATAACCCCTAAAAGGTATAATATGTAATATTTCCGCATAAAAACGTCTAGACCTATGTTATATATTTTGTTGAGTTGTGTACTTACATTATCCCAAATGTTTCATACAGTTTTCAAACCCAGAAAAATCTGTGATTTTAATCAGGGTAACGGTCCGGTTCATTTGGTTGCCTGAAATGCCGCCGTATCCCCTTTGCTCAGGCGTCAGCATTGTAGTTGTCTGCCATAAACTGAATGAATAATTGGAGTCATTGGATGTCTGAATCTTAAAGGTTCAATGTGTAATTCTGAGCCACCTGCTCCAGAATTAGGGGGCAGTATTTCACCTCTACACTGGGTCCATACGATCTCTAATGTTCATATTTTAGTTGTAGTAGTTTGGCATATTTATTGTATTCTAATTTATTCTTTATATTGTGTATTGCATTTACTCCTGTGTGATGCCTGTCAGTCAGTTAGTGGGTAAGAATACCAAACCTGCTGTCTTATAATCTTCACGTGCGGCTGATCATCTGTGTTTACTGGGCACTGAAGTTAACCGGGGCTGTAGTCTGTGTAACGTTGCATTAGCTTGCTTATTGGACTAAATCCAAAGTGGCAGAAACTAGAAAACGACCCGCATACTCGTTTCGTCTTCCCGGCGGCGGCGCAGCCAGGAGAGCAGCCCGCCGAGGGAGGAGAGAGGTCGGCTGAGTCGGCACTCGGCAGCCGCCTCCGTCAGACGGAGCCCCAGTCAGCGGCCGAAGAGACTCGAGCTCAGCCAGAACCAGAAGCAGCCCTGCAGTCACAGCGGGCTGCTGGACCTGTGTGACGGCAGCAACAGGGAGTCTGCAGCTCCCCGTGCTGTGGCTGAACTCCAGCTAACTGCTAACTGAAGCTACGCCGTTTCCCGGGGCTGCAGACAGATACACACTCAGAGAAACAGCCTCCTGGCAGCTGTGAGGACGAAGCGAGGTGGTGCGGGTGGTTTTCTAATTTCTGTCATTTTGAATATAATCCAATAAACAAACTATAAAACAGACACGGAACATGGTTGTAATACTTACAAGCGAGTCAGGCAGCTGTACTTCTTCTCCCTCTGTACTGAGGCAGACTGGAGCTACAGTGACTCACTATCTTACAAGACTGGACGGAGCGGAACTAGTCATTTAGCATGCTAATTTCAGTAGATTTCTCTGCAACACAATACACTGTTACCTCTTCACATTTTGTTGATTATGTCAGTTCATTGTTTTAATGATTTAAATTTAAATTCTGGCATATCTTACACATTGAACCTTTAAGTTATTAGAAAAACAAGCTGAGCAAATGTTAGCGGTTAGCTCGCAGCTGCAACCCGCCAAACAGTGTCGGATTGTACGTAATTGTTTTGGAGAGGAGGAGACCTTAGTCCACAGATAATTCAGCTCCTGGTAAAAACCTCCTGAACAATGAACACTGAACGAATCCTAACCGCGAGGAGCTGATTGCAATCAAGGCAATGGTGGTAAAGACAACAACTCACATGATCCCTAGCTACTTCACAACGTCACCAAACTCCGTCTTATTATATATCTTTTTCGATTGAGAGACCCCTAGTCGCAGGAAATTACGTATTGTGAATTTAAGTCAGTCATATATGATACTTATGACCTAAAGGTCAAAGTTGCAGCATCCTTCTGTGGCGAGAGAGTATGTGTGTGTGCTTGAATACCAGCTCATGCCTTAATTATACAGGTAGCACCATATGCAGCAAGAGAAATAGAAACAATAACAAAGTGTCAGAGGGTAGAGGCGTGAAAGAGAAAGTCAGAGCTAGGATGGAGAACAATTACTACCCCCTCCTACCCCCATCCTACACCCCTCCTAGCCACCAAGCAGAACCAGGAAGCAGCCCAAAAGGACTGGAGGAGCAGGGGAGAAAGGAGAAGTGGAGCCCCGGGCGTTCTGTGGGTCACCCCATCATCACAGGCAGCTGATGCCTGCCTGTGGGATACAAAGTGTTTGGGTGGGTGGGGGTGGGGGTGGGGGTGGGGGTCCCATAACCATCACTGCTGTACTGCTCAGAGACTCAGTGGTGCATGGAAAACTAAGAGAGCTGATAGCGCCAGCATCTTCATTTTAATGTAACAATGCACCCGTCTAATTGTCGTGACTCTGTACATTTTGTATGCAGAAATATTCTAAATATACTCCTATGACTGCAGCCTTCTAGGACAGAATGCTAAGAATGTCCTATAGATATGTAGAGCGCCACCTTATGGACTTTAGGGAAATCGATTTTCATTGGTGCAGCACATTTTTTACACGCAGACACACACGGGCCTGCTAAGAAAGAGCAGGCTAACAGAGAGTAGCTAATTACATGCGAGTCAGCAGCAATGGATTTCCATCCACGCTCTCTGTAGCACCTCTAGTGAGATGACAGCAAGTTGGCAAGCTCTGCAGCTGGAGGCTTCTCTCTCTCTTCTCCACCCCTCCATCCTCCCAGGATTCCCTCTGTTAGATTACACACTTCGATGTTCAAACTGCCACTTTCCCCGAAAAGCCATCCAAGCCACTGTGGGTTTGGACCGTGACTGCGACAGCAGCGCAGATGCACACGGGCTATAGGGTTGGATGATGCAGTGTGGGTGTTTCCGACACTGCTGTAAAATGCTACGAACCAATCCAATGACAAGTTAATCCACTGCAGTCGCACCTATGCCAGGACTGAGCGTATTAAAGCTGCTTTAGGATATGTTATGCTTGTGTGAATCATAGGTAAAGAAAGTGGGGATTTACTGTTATGATGACTTATGATGAGTCACCTTGTACTTATAGACAGAACACAGTAAATGCTGTATGAAAAGGTGAAAGAAAACTTTACTATAAGGCGGTCAAGGGGTCCTTCACAATATTTTGACCAATCAGAATCTCTATAACACAACAAAATGGTGGCAGCCAGCCCTTGATATTAACTCCATGTCTTTTGTCAGCTTTTAAGCGTTTGCAGTATAGCCCAGCTGGCAAGATAAAACCCCAGGTAACCAAAGCATGAAGGAGAGAAGAAGCCCTACTGGAAACATAATTCTTATGCAAATTAGCACACAAGCAATTGACGCTAAGGCCTCTTTGACCTCCAGACGTCTTGTTTGCATTCAGCTTGTGTGGCCTGCAATCAGAGTTACCTAACATTATGGTGAGACAGTCAGTCAGTCAGTCAGTCAGTCAGTCATGTCCCTCGCAAAAAAAAAAGTCCTATTCTGCACATGCTCAGTGATGACCATGCTTAGCCATCACTGTCAGACTAAGAGTGACTAAAACTGACAATCCCCTTTACCTCAGAGAAAGAGAAATAGGAAAAACACTCAGCTATTGGGGAGGATGCAAGGGGGGGGGGGGGATAGTGAAAGAGGAGGGAAGGCGGAAAAGGCCTGCATGATTCACACAGCACGCACCGCAGCGGCTGAGGTAGCCGTGTCTTGGAGTACATGAGTCATGTTTATCATGCAGCAGCACTAGGTAGGGATTGCACAATTTTCACTCCATTAGGAATGCTGCTGCCTTAGTGCAAATGTTTACCTGATGATGGAAAACAACAGCTCTAATGCCTCTAAAAGGCTCCCAGTGATAGTGGCACACATCTTTCACACTGATGTCACTAGCCATGCTGGTGGAGGCTGCAGCAACAGAAAACCTGCCAGAGATCTCAGAGCAGAAATGTGGATAGATGTACTCAGCAGTAGTCCACTAAAAACGTAGATCCACATCTATGCTGCATTCAAATACACTAGTCAACATACAATACATCCCCATGTGAATCTTTTTTCATTGAAGGAAAACTACAAGAAAATCAACAGGATGGGAACATTTAAGGCAACCACCACGAAATCCCTCTCTCTCTTCATTAGCCCAACTTTGCTAAGAAGCCAAACCACATTTTCAATTATAAACGGATTGTGTTTTTACGGCCAGGGCAAGACGATAGAGTGTATTACTCCACCATAAAGCAGAGTTATGGCTCACACAGTAAAGGTTAAAGAGATGATGGCGGAAACAGTCCGGTCCACCTTAAAAAAAAAAAAAGTAAAAGCCTACAGTGGACAGCGCCGTGGTGCTGAAACAGCTCCGAGCGACATCTGTACACAAGAGGAGGGGGGGGGGGGGCGACAGGATCTACCGAGACTTTAACGTTGAAATCACACACACCCCGCGTGCGCCATTGCCACAAAGGACACCTTAAATGATCCTTCCAGTGTCATATTGTGTAATCTCGGTGACGTTTGTGGGGAAAGGTTAAGCAACTTGGCGTGCTTTTTACGTGAAAATGGCGCCCGTTGCTGCTAACCCAGCCCCATCATAGTACAGCTATAGCTACAACAAAGTGGGGGGAAAGCGGTAGGAGTGTATGCCGCATTATAAAAACGATACTCGGCCATTCAAATAAAGTCTTTTCTCCGACGGGGGAGTGGAGAGATGCTCACCAGGCGAGGGAGAGACGGATCTCACCTTGGTCCTACCGGCTAGTAAACGACTATTTAAGCTCTAGCTTGGATGTGAGGAGGCAACACGAGCCACCAGTATGTCCCAGAGAGACACATCCACACTGTATGACTGTAATAACAACCCACAAACAGCCGGGGTTGTGAGCAGCACAAACAGCTCCACAGCTCCCACTTTCTCCGCTTTTGTTCTTACTTTAACATCGACTGTTCCTTCGCATCCTCCTTCTTCTGTCGGTCCATGACACCGAGGATGATCTTCCTCTCATCCTCGGTGAGGTGGCTGAGGTCCGGCATCTCCGGCATGGCGCCGGCCGCTGAGGCAGCAGCAGCGGCGGCGGCGGCGGCAGCAGCAGCAGCAGCAGGGCCAGGGCCGCCCCGGGGCCCGTGTGGAGCAGACATCTTTTACACACAGCTGGCTACAACAACAACAAAAAAAACAAAACAAAAAAAACGAGAAAAGAACCGTCAACCAGCAGCATTCTGGGCGATATTTATTTTGTTACATTTCATGCGGTCAAGTATCAAATTGGCGGTGGGATTTGCTGGAGGCACCGTGGCTTACAGGCGGCATGACATCTTGGTTAGGAGTAGCCTATCATGCACATATTACACAGTGCTGCAGAAATAAGCGTCAAAAACAGTCTTCCTCCTCATCTATTAAATGTTCATAATGGTGTTATCAAATACCCTGCAGCCGAATGAAAGCTGCAAACAGGGATTCGCAATATTCAAGCTGTTGCAGGGAAACGCCGAATTTACACATGGACATTTCTGAAATAGAAAACGCTCAGGGTTAGAAATAGATGCCCTTAAAAGAAGCAAGAGTGCACAGACTGTAAGTTACAACCTTCAGGTATTCCAAAACATAAGCCTCCATCCATCCAGGGATTCAAAAAAAATGAAAAGTAGAAAAATACAGGGGATAAAAAAAAAAAAAGCCAACTCTTGCCTTTTATTTTGCAGTCATGTTAAATCCTGTCTAACCCATCGCTGCCATCCTTTAGAAAGGTTTCACTCGCATGGTGGAATAAAAGATGCCCGGTCCCGTCCTTGTTTGTTTTCGTTTGGGGTCCTTAACCCTCCTCTGTCACTCTGGTTAGCTCGCTTTACTCCAGGTTGGTAATTCTTGGAGATTTCTTAAATGCACAAAAATGGATGCAATGAGAGAGAGAGAGAGAGAGAGAGAGAGAGAGAGAGAGAGAGAGAGAGAGAGAGAGA
>CALSCE010010638.1:7189892-7237400 GCA_943593645.1 Bovichtus variegatus | reverse complement strand
ACAGAGTACACGCAGGCAGACAGACAGAGTACACGCAGGCAGACAGAGAGTACACGCAGGCAGACAGAGAGTACACGCAGGCAGACAGACAGAGTACACGCAGGCAGACAGGCAGACAGGCAGGCAGGCAGGCAGGCAGGCAGACAGACAGACGGGACTGCTTACAGTCAGATTCACCAGGTGTGTTGTAAAAAGTAAGGGAGGGTTTGAACTTCACTCTGATAGAGGCTGGATGATGGAAACTGTCCCAATGTTTAAAACATCATCCCCACTTGTACGATTTATCGCATTGAAACTACAAAAGACTTCTGAGGGTCACGGAGACAGATGAGGTCCTTCGAGTGTGCCCACTAGTAACGGAACACTTGCCTGGAGAAGTTGTCATACGGCAAGTCCCTTGAAACATACTGAAACCTTTACGCCGTAGTTTCAATTAACTCAACTGTAGCACATTTCTTGAACTTCATTCATGGAAGAAGAAAATAAATAAATAAAACCACAAGGAACACATTTTGACGGAAGTAAGTCACGTGACATTCTTTAAAACATTGGATACATTTAATTTGTTCTTAAATTTTCCTTAAAAAAAAAAAAAAAAAAAAAAAAAAAGGTCAGGGATTTTGTGATGAAAAATGCAAACTTGCTCAAAGCAAAATGTTTGATTAGTCACTCAAATACAGGACCAAAACAGAACAGTGTGTAAAATGAATCCTACAGCAACTTTACAAGATTAAATGTTTGTATGCATGTACAGTCTGTGTCCTTGGACTTCAAACGGTGCAGAGCTGGTCACTTGTCCCTCCCACAAGTGACAAATTCAAAGATTCTTAAAGTGAAAGCAGTCTGAACATATCCCATGTGGGTGTGATCTTGGGCTCCACCTCGTCTTGATGGAGGCCCCTCGGTCTTCTGCCCTTTTCTCTAGGTCTGCTCACTTGACCACAGTCACAACGTGCTTCTCCTTCTCAGACACCACAGGAACACTTCCTGGCTTGCTGTGCTTGCGTACATTCCTCTCCCTGGAAAACAAAAAGAGGGGGGGGGGGAAGCAGTGAAAAACTCAATCTGCTGCTGAGAACATTCAGGAAGGCGGTGGAGAGAGAGAGATGAGCAAACAGAAAGGAGACTGAATATGAGACTGTTGACCCAACACCTACGTCACAGGCTACACTAATGTACCCTGAAAATAATGCATAAAGCATTGGTGGTAAATCATTCACCATCCAAACACAAGTGTGACGTGTCCCAATAAGAAGTAATTAGGAAAAAAAAGCCGCAGCCTGAGCGACGAATTACTGGACGGAAGGGCAAACTGGGACAATCAATCCACCATACAAGCTGTAAATGAGTATGTAAGGACTATTGAGACCATGCCATGGGGACAGTCCCATCAGGGAGATTTTCCATTAGGCTTGTGTGACTGCATAGGTCAGACCTACCCTGGCAGCAGCCCAAGTCACCGTCACCTCTAAACGGACAGAGGGCGCATCATGCCATTCCTGTGGATAAATTAGCATTAGAAAAATAATGAGCACATACTTCCTACGGCGAGCCTCTTTCATAACCCTCAGCTCCTTGGTCTGGTGGTAGATGTTCTTGGGTAGATGTCGGTGATGAGCGATGCGTCGGATCTGCGGGTGGTGCTGGAACTTCTCCTTCAGCTTCTGGTTGTAGTTGGCGGCCTCTCTCTCTCTGGGGGCGAGCTGCATGACACAGGGGAGGAGGAGTTGGTCAGAAAGTGGATTTAGAGACAGAACAAGACCGTCAGGTGCAGGAGGAATACATGAGACATGGAGTGGGACAGGTGAGCACAGGCTTGTTTTAGAGTCCCATACAAGTAACCCTTTACATTAAGTGTTCTCAGCGACTATTTTCTAGCAAGTCCTCAAACAGCAGTTGACAAACTAATCTTACCACAAATCTATTTTTGAGCTTTTGATCATCCATCTGCTGATGAAGATCACGTGAAAGCTCCAGAACAGTTAAGTTAGGGAACTGTCGAGGTTATCACTAAATGAAAACAACATGGCTGCTGGTGGGAAACAGGATGCTAACGGGTATTGCTGCAAACCAAAGTCACATGGTTTTTGGGTCCCCAAGGTGATATTAGATTTCTGAAGAGGTGCCCGTCACTACGGCATAGTTACTACGCCAGGCCAAAAATAAGTTACACTTCAGCTTTTGCAGGGATTAAAAACAAACAGATCTCACATTTTAGTGAGCTTTAAGTTAGGCTGACACGTTCAGGTAACTCGCACAACACACACTTTTATAGCACAGCAGTCTGTCAGACTGTAGTTTTAGCCACAACATGTAAAAGTACCCCAATGATATTAAAACTAGAATTACTGCCTGTACGCCTCCTTATCATCCATGTCTGTCCATAATGGCATCACTATCAGACATTTGTGAAATTCTCGAGTTACACCCAAGAACGCGTAGTGTGAGGTCACAGTGACCTTGACCTTTGACCACTAAATGCCCAGCTTAAAAAGTACTGGTAGGCAGACTTTCGGATACAGTCAGGCTGCCTGCTAGCAAGAGCTTCATATTGAACGGACCGACATGAGCGTGGCATCGATGTTTTCATCAAACTCTAGGCAAGAAAGCGTACAAGCTTATACAGTCGAAATGAAAAAAGATGTCCTTTTCAAGTAAACATGGGTCTGGTTTTTAGGCATCTGAACGTATGCTGAACCAACGCTGTCGTTCCTCTATTGAGAAGCGTCTCTTTCCAAGGCTTCTGCTGGAGATCAGAACCGGCAACAGAGGACGACCTTTGCCATCTCTGCATTTATGAAACTCCCTCTGGAGATGATTCAGTGGCCTTGTTACAGGCAACGCTGTATTTATACCTGTAGTGTGAACATGAATGATGTCATTTATGTAGCATCTTGGGTTCTCATGGTGAGAAGCGTCATCTGAGGCATCTTGCCTTGATTCCAGTAATTATGAGTATTTCCAGCAGACAATTACGAGCGTGGAGTTTGCCGCTGACCACCAGATGCAGTTTGCATTCAGTTGTTAATTACTGACAGTTACCGTATGCCGTCTTACATCATAAAATGTTGGCCAGTACAGTAAGCAGTAACTTTAGTTCGACATTGTGCTCATTCAAAACGGAATCAATGTCTGTTAAAAAGTGAAGACACCAGCTCAACAAGCTCCATCCCGCTCCGTATCTCTCATAAAAACCACAATCTACTCCGACTCGCCTTGGCTCCGAGGCTGCCCTCCTCGAAGGCTTTTATTCTAATTAAAAGCAATGATTTGTCGCAGATTCAATTTGTTTGAGAAGAGCTGCTAGATGCTGATCCTGTTGTACTAAACCAATTCCCCTGGATACGCACATGGTTAGCTGGCAGAAGATGGTTTGTATGAATGATCTCATGTGATCTATAATTACTCAGCAAAGACAGTCACAGACACGTGCGACTCAATGGGTTTGTAAACACAACAGAGGCATTACTTCTAAGCAGCTACTCTTGTAACAAGCACATTGAACATGGTGACAAAGAGCTGCTGAAGAAGAATAATGAGTGCAACGTAGAGACCGCTATTAGAAAGCAGCTGCGTGAAAACCACAAACCTGAAAATGGAAGACAACTGAATCTCTAACCAAACTGTCGGTGGTCGAGTTGCATTATGGGTAATGTAGACACCACTTTTTACAAGGAAAAAGAATGTCTGGATTTATATAAAAAAAAAAAATAAATAAATAAAAAAAAAAAAGGCTGGCATACTTTACCGTTTTACTTTTAGTACGTACTGCATGCAGAGGATTGTGGGTCAGAATAGCCAGAAAAGAATATTGGCTTGCTGGAAAATGTGACCTGATGCAGTAACACACCCTGGTATTTTTGGCATGCTCCATTTGACATGCTTTGTATTGGGACATACTAAATATTTTTCTTGCATACTAAATAGTATGGTAGGATGGGTATTGGAACGCACCCCTCATCTCTAGCACTACGGCATCGATTTTGACCGTTTTCTTCAACTGTCTTGTGTGCGCGTGCCTGCCGATGTTACACGAGTAATGCGAAATAGGCGGAGAACTCTTAGGATTGTCTGACTCGTGTTTCTTGCATCCCATCCACACAGGAGACGCTTCAGCCACATTCCACTTGCCTGGCTCACACGTGTCTGAGGAACAGATACTTCTATTTTAAAATCAATACAGCTGACTAGACAGGCTGCCTAATGGCTCGACTTTCACTCGCACACAAGTGTCTTTTTAGGCTTCAAGTCTATTTTACGTGTGGAACTACATCGACTGTGTATTGGGTTCTGACACGGGTGAAGACCCAGCAGTACTGAGGCTGAACGCTGCAAGTGAGGAGTGAAGCAGTCGTTGCTTGTGTGTAGACGGGTTGTTACCCTCGCTAAACTTCTCCATTAGCAATGTTCCATGAAGACCGTAATCAACTATGCGAGTCTAATGACAAACCTAAAAATAAGACCAAAATTATAATAATCCACAATTCCTCTTTAATTATGCTACATGATCTCCTTCATCAGACTGTAAATACCTTAATATGCAACGAGAGTGGCACATCTTCATTTGATCAATGGAGCAGACAAGTCAAACTGCACACCAATGTCAAAATCAAAACCATTCAGTTGGCTTTCCAAACTTAAAATCAATGGGTAGTGATGAGTTAAGGTTTCTAGAGCAGAAGAAATACATTTTAGCGGATTGAAAACAAATTGGATTGATTCAACAAGTTTCAGGTCTCTAAAATAAAGAAGGGTCTAATTTACGAGTGCAAAGTTATGAAGGAAAGAAATAGTGATACGCAGCAGCTGATAGAGAAGTCCTGATCCCGACACAGACAAATCCTCCATTCAGCATTTCTTGATAATTAAAGACCCCTTCAGTACAACTTGATTGTTAATGCTTCATTATGTTCAGAGTGGCCCGCTTTAAGTGATTGGCCGATTTTAAACTGCTGATAGGAGCAGCCCTTGTCTGATCTCTTTAAGTGCAAAGCTTGCAGATAAATCTCCTCTTATACAGTGACAGTAAAACAAGTGCCAAAAGCGGGCCAATTTTCCACTCTGAAGCTGCATTAAGAGAATAAGCAAGAGTGAATCCGATTAGGAATGAAAGATGGCTGTTGGAGATGGCACATGAGATGGCATTGATCTTTATTATTCCGCTATAACTGGGATTTGGGGCATTGGAACACTTCCCAGCATTTTACAGGAGCTTTATTTGACAGCTGAGTACAACATAACATTAAAGCCATAATTTCTGCTAACACAGGCTATATTATGTAAATACAATGTGCGATACTCACTGAACAAGATAGTAAAAGTCAGATTTGTCTAGTTTCTTTTAGCTGAATCTTTTGTCAAACAACCGTACAAGCTTTTGGAGGTTTTTGGACTCTAACTTGCCACAAGAGCCACTGAGGAAATATACATTGTACTTATTGAAAGTGATTCTGCCCTAAGTCAGCATCCGTCAGGGCATTTGGCAACAGCAGTGCCGTTGCTCCTGGCATAGTCATCCACTCTTACCCAGCTGAGGTGGGCCCGGGGCCATGGCTGTGTCCAAGAATGCAGCTCAATCATAAAACAAGATCAGGTAATACACTGGAGGGAGGTACAGTATGCAGTGAGTCAGACCGCAGAGGAAAATACAGCTGCTGATTGGTGCACAGACCACCACTTGCTGCACACCATGAAGCAGCAATAAGTTGCCTTAAGAATTTTATCGTTTAAAGCTGAAAATATATATACACACACACACACACACAAGGAAAGCAGGAAGGATATAGAGAAGACAAGGCGGGACTCACCACTCCGAGCTTCTCAGCTGCATTGGCTTTCCACAGTCGGATGTTCATTTCATCAGAACCGCTCAGGATGTATTTGCTGTCTGCAGACCACTTTATGCAGATGACATGCTGCATGCGCTTGGTGTGGTAGACCTCCCTAAATTTAAAAAAAAAAGTCAATATGGCAACAGAAACAAAAAAACAAGTACTTAGACAGAATGAAGTGCTACAATACACAGTATTCCACACTGATCAGGAATATTATGTTGCTATAAAACACTCAACTTAAAAACCATGTTTTGGATTGTGGCTTAATAAAAAAAAAATGAACTCAAAATGAAATGACATATTGTCTTCTACAATGATCTGAAATACTTAGACAACATCGACATTCAGTGATTTGTTTTGTTGTTTGTTTTTAAGGAAACCATTACAAATCAAAAAAATGTACATTAAAAATGAGCCGTTTAATGATGTGACAATAGGTTAGGTTTCATGCACAAAAACTACTGTTTGGTTGACTTATCCATCCACGGCAGACATTTTGACCTGACGTAGCATGAAAAGGTGGCACTGACATTAACGATGGCTCAGTCCCTGGAAGATATTTCAGTGAGCCAGCATGCAAAATAGCAGGTTTTTTTTATTTTATAAATGTAACACCTGTGTTTTACCAATTATAACAAGTCAAAACTTACAGGTTTGCTGTAAAAAAAAAAAAAAAAAAAAAGATCTATACTGGCTGAAATAGCCCCCCTCCCCCTCCTCAGACTGCACATCACACGAAAACAGATCTATTTATGTAGCATTCCAACCTGCCCATGCTGTGACGCTGTCCGGCACACTAACTGAAACACAACTGGGGCTATTTGTTCAGGAGCTTGACAACTGTACAGACAACACTGCGTGCACCATTACGTCACATAGCAACTAAACAATGGCTTTGATTTCTGTTGTTGAGAAGGTCAGTCAAAACAATTAGCATCCCCACATTAGATTTGCCAACCATTACCAGCCATGCTAGACAATAGGCCTTTTTCACAGGAGACATTTTGACCTGCCATAGGTGTTAATAACCATTTATTTAACCTAATTATTAAATGACTCAAAAAGGGTAAGATATTAAATATTAACAAAACAACTGATACCTTCAGCTGTACTGCAAAAAAAGTGAAAAATACTTTTATATCTACTGTGGCTCATTCAGAAAAACAGAAATGGTATCGGATTATGGACCAGTAATACCGTCACAATAAACATTAAACAACGTTCATTTCTTAAACTGGTGTTTAGGGTTAACTAACTTGCTGTGGCCACCGTCCTTGGGGAAGATGCGGATGGTTTTGTCAAAGCTGGCAGATACAAAGTCCTTCCCAGTGGGAGAATAGTCCACATCCAGCACTGCAGAGACATGATCCATGTGCACTGTGATTGGCCGGTTGAGGTACCTCATGTCATACGTGTAGAGGCTGTAGAGAGACGAAGAAACTAAATTAGCCCCCTTACTCAAATTGCGTTTCAGTGGAAAGCATAATGACGTACCATGCATTCATAACCCAGCTCGGCTGTTTTGAAAGTCTATCAATTGTGCAGAGCTGGACTTTACAAATCGTACATGTAAGATTCCTTCTGTTTGAGCTAATTTAATTGTCACAGTCTGCAACATCCTCAACTCACTTGTAGTCCTCATTTGAACACGTGAAGTAATAGGCTTCCATTGGGTTCCAGCACACCGTGTTGCTCCTCATTGTCATAATTACCTATGGAAGGAAATGAAAACACACAGACGGAAATCATATCATGTGCAGAAATGGGGAAAGGTTAATCCTGCAGCAACTGCATGGTAGACCATCACCTTTTTAAGTGGTGCTGGTTCTCTCATGTCATACAGTACTATACTTCTGTCAGAGGCACAGCTCGCAAGAAGTTCAGTCTGTGGAAAGACACAAAGCGTTAACTTTAAAATATATCAGCAGGCTTTGATGAGAGTTTGGACACGTGACAGGTGTTCTTCACTCAGTGTGTGGTGGACACATGCCGTCTCACCTCCACAGGGTTGAAGCGCACAGCGCTGAAGCTGTCTACGCCCCAGGTGAAAGAGCGGATTGGGCTGCTCCTCTGCTCGTCCCACACGTCCACCTGCTGGCCGCACGTTGCGAACACAGCCTGCTTCCGGTGATGGTCTAGTCCTGTGAAGACTGTCTGCAAGGGACAAGAATATATATATATATATATATATATATATATATATATATATATTTTTTTTTTACTTTCATTTGATATGTCACAAGCTCTCCCTACAGCATTTAGCTGGAAGAATGCGACTCGATGCTCTTGTACTCCAGCGCAAAAGAATAACTACTCTAATCAGAATGGAGAGATTAACATTTAAACTAATAACTCAAAAATCTTTGATCAAAATGTCTCACCTATGTGTCAACTATAAGGCCAGAGTTTTATTGAGCAGTAATATACTTACAGTCTTCAATTAAAAACGTATTATTTTCCTCCAAGTGAAGAATCATTATGGACCGATATGAATATCGTCCCCTCTTAAACTAATGGCCCAAGTCATATTTTAAAGTTTTTCAAAAAACTGAACCAAATATAGAATATAATATATTTTGAAAAACTCTCAAATATGACATGGGCCATTAGTTTAAGAAGGGGACGATATGCAAGTATATAGATGTGCACGTGTGCGTAGATACATAGGTGTATGCGTGTTTATGTATGTGTATATTTATTTGGGAGATGGACAATATTACCATGATGTAACCACAGCTGTCTTTGATAATATTACAAAAGCAAATGGCCACTGATCTCACCTTGCCCAGAATAGTGTTGAGCGGCTCCTCTTCCTCTCCGTAAGCCGGCGCCTCCATCTTCCATTGCTTGATTGTTTTGTCGTCACCAACCTGTCAGTCAGCATGCCCAGGTATAAAAACAGAAGCTGTATTAGAGGGCAGCTAATAAAAAAAATAAAAAAAAAACACATACAATTCTGAAAACTCTTCTCAGATGTTGAAGGGCAGCGGGTCACCGTAAAGAAGGATGTTCCACAATGGCGGACGACCATTCCACGGACAAAACCTTCATGTGCTTGGAGTGTGCGGACACATTCACGTTTGGTCAGATTCCACACCTTCACCTACGGGTCAAATAAAACAATGTCAAGAATGCGTGCATAACACTTTTAATATTGTGCGTACACGATTACAGTTCAAAAAAGCATCACCAATGTCGTCACTGGCTGGGCTCATTTAGACTTTTTGCAGATAGTTACCTCCCCGTCACAGGAGCCAGAGAGCAGGGTGGAGAGGTTCTTGGTGTGCTTGGCCATGCAGTTCACCCCATCTCTGTGTCCATCCAGAGAGGCCAGGAAAGGCTTGGCAAACACCCTCTCAAGCTTGGTGGCATTCAGAGCCCGGGTGTACTCTCTGGGCACCTCAAACGGATGGAGTGCTGGGTCATAGTTTCTAGGGACTAACAACAGAGAGGAGTCACGCCTTCATGAGCTTAAAGGACATGTTACTTGCATAAATGATGATATTAACTTTTCACACAGCGGTGGCAGCATCAACAGGACAATAAAGCCACCTGGAGTAAAATAAATACAGTGCGTTGATTCCACACAGCATTCCATGTGGCTTGTGAATATACAGAAGTGCTATGTTTGGCATAGTTTCAGGGCTAACCTGAATTAAAAAATACAGAAGAATGATATTGATTGGAATCAACTTGTCTTCATAGACATATTCCTTTATAGCAATTCATAACACATGTTTCATGTACTTTGCAGCCGTTTTATATGTCTAATATGCTCTAACGTTACTGGATCTTCACACATGGTGTAGACTTAGTCACAATGTAATTCAGTGGTTTTAAATAGGTGCTAATGTTGTTGCTGTAGGTTACATGCACCTATTTGAAATGCATCCTATTTGCTACGTTTGTATTGATATCGAAGCTTACAGACAACGACAGAGTTTCTCTCTCCAGAGGTAAGTGCTTGTCTTTTTCGTCACAATGTCCTAACTTGTACAATCCAGCAGCTGTGGCTGACGTTTGCTGAGAAAAGCTGGCTAGCATTACCACGAGCAGACTGCGTTTAGCCCATCCGAGTTTAAAGTTGATCACTTACCACGCTGAATATCTAGTTTGGTCTCCCGGACATAATCATCCGGGTTCCTCGAGAGGACTTTAACTTTCATTTGGTAGATGAATGAAAATCCACACACACTTAAAAAAATGCAGTTAAGTAAACAAGAAAAATATTAGCAGCCACTGGCCATGTGTTGATGAGGAAGAGATGTATTTGACCGCGTTGCATTGTGGGATGTCCAGTCCTCCTGGATGCGTCACTGACCACACCAGCCGTCAAGTGGCAACATTTAGCAGAGAAAACCCGGATGTACAACGTTTTTAATCTTCAAACTATTACTACTTTCATTATTTATTTATTTTGCTTTTTGAAAAGTCACTGTTAGGAGCGTTAATTCATAGACATTACGATTAACTGTCTTTAAAGCACTTTTCCTCCAGAGGTTTTTTACCAATTACTTGAGTAAGGCAGAAACAATGATTAAGTTTAATCATCAAGATGGAAAAAAGGACTGGATAAAGTTCATTCAAATAAATAGTCCTCAATATGGAACATATAGAGTGAACTGAATATAGAGTAACATGTAATCACAATCAGAATCATATGTATTTATATATTTTTATATATATAGTGTTGTAGTATTACCGAACTTGTGCCGTGTTCGGTTTTATTTTGAAGGTTACTACCGGAAGCACTGCTCTTAATTATGTCGCTTCGATATGTACCTAATACAAGCAACAAGGTCGAGCAGTAGCACTGCTGTGTTGCTCGGCATGTGTAGCGTTGCCTCAGCCATGAAGTGCTACCACATGTTACAAACGTGGTTCCATTGCTAATATGCAATGAAAAAGAGAATTAGTACCGTCTGTCGGGCAGTGTCAGCTGTGTCAACGAGCTTTGGTCGGACTGCTTTAGAGTAAGATTGTAGCTTCACTATACGCACTGCTTAGCTAGCTGACAGGAGTTCATTACCGGTAAACATGAGTTCCGCTCCTGATCACGTCCCCGTGAACGTGACGGAGACAGTGTCCAGCAAGTCCATCCCGGCGGTCTCAATAGCCGGACATGTCCAGCAGGTCTTAGGCCATGTGAAGATAGAAAACCTGGTCGCGGGACTCAGTGGAGGAGTGGTGTCAACACTGGTGCTTCACCCTCTGGACCTGGTCAAAATCCGGTTTGCAGGTACAGTATGACGACATACTTTATATAACTATACTTGATTGAAGGTTGTCTATTGCAAATAATAATGTAACAGTAAAGTCATCAGAATCAATACTACGCGTTCTTGCTGTTTAGAAATCTTAACATTTTAAAATAGATGTTCCTTAACTTAATTCATTTTAGTAATTGTAGTTGTCTTGTGTTATGTTTCCTTTCAAATGTAGTGAGTGATGGCTTGGAATTGAGACCTAAGTACAGGGGCATAATGCACTGTATGAAGAGTGTTTGGCAGCAGGAGGGACTTCGAGGACTCTACCAAGGAGTGACACCTAATATTTGGGGTGCAGGAGCATCTTGGGGTCTCTACTTCTTTTTGTACGTAAGCTTTAAACTATAAACCTGTCGGATCAGGATATTTCTCATGAATTGTTTTAAACATTTAATAATGATCTGTAACTGTCATTTCTTGCACTAATCTTCCCTTACAGCTACAATGCAATCAAAGGGTACACAAAGGAGGGCCGTCAAACAGAACTGAGTGCCACAGAGCACCTGGTGTCTGCGGCCGAAGCAGGTTGGTCCTACGTGTATCCGAACACTGCTGCCATGCGTACACACTAACATAATCGACACACGGGCAACAACAACAGCCAGATAATACCGCTCTGAGCAGGCCTTAGCAGACAGGAGGCAGATACAAATGAGTTCCCAGGCCCTTCTGTTCATTATAGTTTCACAGGGGCACATGGGTCTGCTTCCTGCTGGACAAATGCAGTTTGGGGCTGAAAATTAAGCTTCTCAAAAAGATTTCAGGGAAAATCTATGGAAGCCTATTTAAGGACCCTTTTAAGTCAATATAATAGAAAATTTTAAAAAACGTTCTCAAAGTAATGAATTAGTATCTGAAAATGTTGACAAACTTTCTCAAATGAATCACTTAGTATCTTAAAAGTTATTATTTTGAGAAAGCTTCTCAAAAATCAAACATGTCATATCTTCAAAACAGCCTATTGGATGTCAAGGAACCACATCGCTTCACTTTGCAATGTTGGATCAACCTCGTCACTCCACAGGCGCCGCTGCTTGCCATGGTTTATGCCTGCAGTGATATAATCAAATTCTACTTTTGTAATCAGATTTAGCAATAAAGAAATACTCGTGATTTTAATCCCAGATGCACCATGTTGCCATAAGCATCCGGACTTTGAGGAGACATTGCTGTGAACTGGGAAGAAGAGAAGAACATAGTGATTTGGATGAGGTGATGTGTGATGTGCATCAGGAAGTACAACACAGTGGACAGATGAAGGATGTCTCCATGTTCCACACTGTTGCACCTCCTCACCAACGTGTCCTGCCTGTGCTGTGAGGAGGTCCATCCAACCTTGCAAAGTGAAGCAAAGTTATTTTCTGCAAATTCATGACTTTATAATCTCAGAAAAGAATCTTTCTTTACCTCCTTTTTTTCATAAATGCGTGAGTTAATTATAGTAAATTTAGCACTTAAATATATCTGGATATTCTGAGTTTTTTCTGTCCATACTGACTTGGATGAACTGATTTAGAATTTGGTGGACAAAATGTAAAGGTCAAGGTCATGGTGAACTCACAAAACCCATTTTTGGCTATAACCCAAGAATGAAGATGGATACAATTATGAAGTGATGAGATTTTGGACAGCCATAGATGTAAAATGCAACTTTGCGGAGGCGTACAACCATTAGGCTGCAAAATCTAGTTTTTACTTACAATGGCCCCAATACGTCGTCACCGGCACTATCCCAGCAAGTCTTTTTTTTTTTTTTTTTTTAAAGAGGCAAATTGGATTCATGACGTTAATGTCTAAATGTGATCACCACGATACAACAGATATAAGATTAGACACTTTTCAACAATATTGTCATCAAAACCACCAAAATCGTCATAATTTTGTTCTTATCTGACAGGGTGCAAACCTTTAGCTTGAATATGTTTCATCTCCCGTTTCTTGGCACACAGAACCACCACTGAACTTGTCTTATCATCGCATGCGCTGTGAACTCTAATCACTGTAGTCTGCAAAAACAGCAGGCCAGTTTTTCTACGTATCTCATCACAATCAACTGCACTTGGATCATGCCTCTTTTGTTGAGGGGAACCACCCAATCCTGTCTTGTAGGAAGTGGATTTTGAGTCGCAGCCACATACAGTAAAAAAAAAAAACATGCACTTTTCACAAGAGCCGTGTGTGTGTGGGTGTTAACAATCGTGTGTATTTAACCACTGGATGTACTTCGGAGAGTCTCTATTTGGAAAACTGTTGTCAGCCCCATTCTAACACTGCCTACTTGTCCTCACCCAGGCATCCTCACACTCACCCTAACCAACCCAATCTGGGTGACCAAGACCCGGCTGGTGCTGCAGTACAATGCTGACCCGACCAATAAACAGTACAAGGGGATGGTAGATGCTTTGGTCAAGATCTACCGCCATGAGGGAGTGCCAGGACTATACAAGGTGAAACATCCGTATATGTTTTGTACTTTCATGTAATATAGCAATACACAAGATGCTTTTTTTTACCCAATGACAGGTGAGCTGTTTAGTCTAGGAATTATCGGTTTACACTACCACAACAAAAGTTGTCCTTTAGCCTACTAGGCTGAAATAAATGTTTATCTTGGTACATTAATCACCACTAGAGGGCAGCAGCAGGCTATATTGGCTGTAGCAGAGAATTTACAGGCCATGAATAATGGAAATAATGGCCAAAAGCCTAATGTGAATTCTATTAGCCTGGCAGGATAATTGGTACCAAATTACACAATGAAACTCAAAAATACTTAAAATACTGCATACTGTGGGTGTATTCATATTACTTGAAATACTGACTTGCAAAGCATTTATTTGTCAAAGGGTTATGTTCCTGGTCTGTTTGGCGTATCTCACGGAGCACTGCAGTTCATGGCCTATGAAGAGCTCAAGAGAGACTACAACACATACAAGAAAGTGGCTTCAGATGCGAAGCTGGTGAGTCATTAACCACATGAGCCCCAAACGGTCTGGAAACATGCTCAGTGTTTGATAAAAGCCTGGCCATAAAGCTTGTTACTTTTCAGTTTAATAAGACTGAGCCCGCAGTGGATAACTAGCAGTTGAAGTGACTCATCAGTTTTCCGACTCTGCTCTGCTCACTTCTCTCTCTCCATCTGTTTATCTGTGTATATAGAGTACATGGGAGTACATCACAATGGCAGCATTATCCAAAATATTTGCTGTGGCCACAACATACCCATATCAGGTGGCGCGAGCTCGCCTGCAAGACCAGCACAATACATACAATGGACTTATTGATGTCATCAGACGAACATGGAGGTATGATGCCAATTCACCCCCAAAGGGGCCGAACAGACCACCCTACTCTGTTTCTCAGTCTTCATTTAATACATGTCATGCAATCTATCAATCTAGATTGTTTTTGGAGTTTGTGATATCGTCCTTCTCTCCAATATAATGGAACTGGATGGCACTCGGCTTTGTGGTGCTCAAAGCGGCAACAAAATCGAAAAAAAAAACAAACTCAACAGCATTGTCTCTTTACAGAAATCATGACCCGGTTACTCAAGATAATCCACAGACCGTGTTTCATTTAGGAACTATTTTCTTTCTATCGTATCACTGCGCAGAAGGAAGCGTGCATCTACTGATGGACGAGAGGCTCTTCACAGCGCGTCCTCCTCCTCCTCGCTGTAACGCCTCTGCTCGCTGATTTGGCGGGTGTAGTTCGGTAGAAAGAAAATAGTTCCGATATGAAACTGCTGACAACAAGGTCTGTGGATTATCTTGAGTAACCAGGTCATGATTTCTGGAAAGAAACATTACTGTTGAGTTTATTAAATTATTTTCAATTATATTGGAGAGAAGGCAGACATCTCTACGGCCGATATTTACCACACTCAGCAAAACCATCTAGATTGATGAATAGCACTACATGTAAGAGGAAAAATGTCTTTTTTTTATTTTGGGGTGAACTGTACCTTTTTTAGGTAATGTCCAATTTGAGTCATTGTCACCCCCCCCCTTTCTCTGCAGGAACGAGGGCGCTGTCGGGTTCTACAAAGGCATCGTCCCCAACTTGATTCGTGTCACTCCGGCCTGCTGCATCACGTTTGTAGTTTATGAGAATGTGTCTCGCTACCTTCTGGGACAAAACCAGTGAGGCTTAAAAGCATGGCATGGACAGCTGTAAAGACTCTGAGCTCACAGTGACACACACAGAGATGCAGAGAGAAACGCACCAGCGTGAACGTGAACTCTCTGCTGTGCATGTGTAAATGTGCCGACGTGAGGAGCATTCATTTGCACTGAAAATTAATGAAAAAGTTGCCTAATGGAATCCACGGTGGATTTTGAGCTGCATGACAAACTTTGACTTCTGGGGAAAAGTATGTTGCTCTACACGCCAAAAGACATGCTGCCGTGATGTTAGTCTTTTTTTTTATGATTCGTAAGTCAGTATTTTGATAAATATTTCCTAATAGTTATGTTTACATAAATACAAATAAAAAAGATTTGGCAGCAGAAGGATACAGGATGAAATGGGAAAAGCTGATCATTAACAGCAGATTGTAGATCCTCTCAGGGTTCCAGCTGCATGTGTGTGTAATATTAGTTTGTCTCTTTTAAATGATTGCTTTATGCAAACACACAGCAGCGATGGAGATGCTTTTTGTTCCAAACATAACAATACGTTTATCCCACAATTCATCCGTTTCCTGGCAACAAATTGTAACTGCATTGCTTTACAGCGTTTTATTTTAAAATCCAGACTGCTTCATCTGCATCGTCATGTTTGATATATAAATACCGAAAATGGATTACTGTTTGGCTACATCGAATTAAGAGCAGGGTGTTTCAAAGCTCCTAAACATAACAAGCAGTCATAAAGTTTGAGTTAAATTCTTTAAAAAAAGATGACTTTATTAACAGTAATAATGAATATAAACATGTCACATGAGTACATTGTGTAAATATTGTCAATGTCTTGTCACAATGTCTGTTAAAAGGTTACCAACAGCACCCATAAGCAGAAAAGCTACAGTACAAAGTTTATTTCTGTTAGACCGAATGACACAGTATTCTTGTTTATAGGCCTGTCAACTAGTGTAGTATTTAAAGAAAATAAAAAAACATTCAAGTTACCATCAGTGATGCTGTGGCGCCTCAGCAAACCATACCTGATCGTTTTGGAGGGCCAGATAACATACTGTCATACTACCAGGACTGGTGCCTCCCTTACATGTAACTTTGTATTTATTTGGGCAGTTCCTCAATGATAATTCTGGATACTGAATTCCACCCTGTAGATGCGTCACCTCTGGGATAGTCGGCGCAGGTCCCCACCCACACGGCCACATCCACCAACCCTGCTTTAAATCCCTCACACAGCCCTTCAACTGGAGAGGAGAAAAAAAAGAAGGCAGTGACAATTAATTTCAGGGAACACCCAAACTGTCTCTGGTGATGGAAATTGTTCATTAAATATAGGGAACAGCTAGCTTAGCTTTGTCTGAAGGTTACACAAATGAGTAATATATAATTAAAGAAAATGTATAAAAGGGGGAAAGCAGCTAGCCTGTCAAAGGTAGCGAAAGCTGGGTGCAGTAACTCCCTAAAAGCAACCAGTAAAAACGTATGAAAGTTCCAGCTTCTGGCTAAGAAATAGTCCAGCAGAGGTCGCCCCTATGTTCCCAGGGTCACTTGTTGTTGATTAAAAAAACTAACATTGCAGGAGATTGCTGAGGGCAATCCCTGCAGTTGAAATTTCAAACAAATGAAGGCAGATGGACGTTTCAAATGCAGTTGGAATGGGATTTATTAAGCCACTATGGAGATAGCGATGTTTAAAGTCAAGAAAAAACAGTGTTGACCACAAATTTGAGGTTGTAGGTTTCACATCAGTCGGTTAAAATCTGCATGTGGGTGATTTCAACATAATGACCAGCGGAAACATTCATTACATGTTTGTCCTAGGGATAAAAAAAAAAAACATTACTGAGAACATAACATCCTTTGAAAGGTCTCCTTAATGTCTCGTATTAAGAGGATATTGAGCTGTGGGACCCTGGCAGTATAGAATCCTGGGACCATAGACACTCTAACGTCCAGCACGTAACCTCCTGTAAACCCCAACTTGAACTTTTAGTTTTTTTTTTAAAAAGGACAAACTAGACATAACGCTTTACTTTGTGAGCTTTAAAAGGTGCTGTTAGCCTTTGGACAAAGCCAGGCTAGCTGTTTCCTTAGATTTCTGCTAAGCTAAGCTAACCAGCTAAAGCGCGTCTAAAAATCGAACTCTTGTATTTCCCAAAAAATGTTGAACTGTTGCTTTAAACAAAAGCGTTATAAACTGGGAAAGAATAGACGACTGGCTGTACCTGAGGACGTTCTGTGGATGTTGATGGTTGAGTTGAGCTCAGGGCTTCCTTGGTCTAAGTAGATGATGGACTCTATGGGCAGGGGTCCTGTACACTCGGCACCATTGAAGGTGAAGTACCACCTCTGGCAGCATGCGTTCTTACACTTAAGTCTGAGGGAACCGCTGAAGAGGACTCTGAGGGCGCTGTCTGAACGCAGCTTGGTGAACGTACAGTCCTGCAACACAGCAGAGGGACATTTAGGTGGTTCTTTGACGTCTGTGAATTTGTAAAACGTTTGAAATGGGCGCCCACATTCCTCAGAAACATGTCATTCGAGGTATCAAAATACTTACAGCTACTTTACCCAGGTCAATCCCATAATTGAGAGAGTTCCAGGCACACTGCTTGTAGTTGGGCCTCCAGGGCTCCTCGAAGATCTCGTTGATGCACTCGCCTTTCTCACCTTTGAGCCCGTCGCGGCCAGGGATGCCCGGCGTCCCCGGGATGCCGTTGGTTCCAGGGTTACCCTCTCTGCCAGTGGTGCCTGCTGGCCCCTGCAGGCAACTGCCATACTGGAAAAAAAGTAAAAAGAATAAGTCATGGTGAAAATTTGCTAATGAAAAGAAGGCATGGCACAACATCAGCAGAGTCTATTGTTATCTAACTTCCCGTTACAGATTTTCTTTTTTCTCCGTGGGGGATAAGTCCCAGTTTGGGCCTGCATGCACCGTAGATACCTAAATGCTGCCATTCATCCAACCATCACACACAAAGAGGCAGATTATACCTCATATAAACAAATACGCTGCCATAGGGCTGAAATAAGGGTAAAAACAGATGTGATCGAAACCAAGCCAAAGCAATAGAACCAGCAACCACGAGGCCGTGAAGCAAGCGAATGACAGATTGTGTGTTAATGAGGAACCGAAAGCTTTCTGACATCTTAAATGAGTAGGTGTTTGACCACACATCTATCGGTGTGATTCATTGTCCAGCTGAATCTCCTGATCTGTTTAAACAGATGCCGCATCATACTCAAGCTGACTCAGACACACACACACGGAGACGGGGGAGCTTGCCAAAACTGCCCCACCACATACAGAGATAGACACAATGAAGATCCAAATAGCTCGGCGTAATATGTTCTTCAAAGAGACATTTTGACCAACAGATTACAGTGTGTAGGTCAGCTCTTGGGGCTTTTTTTAGTCCGAGTTGGGTTTTAATTTTGGTTGTGTGATGTATAACTGTCATACACTCATTCCTTCAGTCGGCGTAGACATAAACTCAAACGTAGAACTGCGTCCTTGCCCCCTCAAGCAAACGCTGATGCCAAAAAGATTTTGGGTCTGGGCTTTTGTTGGATCAGCGCTGCCCTTTTGCTTAGCATGCAGCTGCGGAGCAGTTATAGGGGCACATGGCCAAAAGGCAATAAGGCAAAGACGCCAGGCAGGAGAGGAGAACAAAGAGCTTTTACTGCACTTTCAATATCTTGTCTCGACTTGAGTCCCTGGGGTGAAGCAGAAAAATGTATTTCACATGATGTGAAACTGGAAAATGCCTGAATGTAGGGAGAATTACCATATTAAAAGTAAATAAAGTCAGCTGTGGTGAAAACAGCTGGTTGAGACTCTGCTTTATCCATTAACTGGCTATGCTAGAGCAACCTGGAGATGTGAAGTCAGACGTCTTTATGGGAAACTGGGAAGTCTGTGATGAAACCATGTGCTGTAATAGACCTGGAATGCGTCCTCAAGGAAATTGGACAAAACTTCTAAGCCATCTAGATGGCAAAATGTGGAAATAGAGAGTCTGCTTGGTTGATATTCAGCAAGAAAACATTGCAGAGTTTTATTAAGGGTTGGATTTTTGGAGACATCTCAAAGCAGACTAATGAATGGAACCTCTGTCCACATAGCTACACAGCTGACTTAAATATTAGCTTCCAGTCTGCAGTTTCTGCAGTGGTGCTGCCTGTCTGCATGAATTACACTCCAGCTCTACTGCATATTAGTAGCACACAGTCCATTACTGTAACAGAAGCATAAAGGCTGCATTTGCTGCAAAGTGCTGAAGGAATCGGTAGCAGTTCATGCATTAGTCAACACCGAAGCACGGACTGAAGCTCTCCTGGAGCATGCACAGCGGCGACATAATGCTGGGCTTTGAGACTTTTTAGATTTGCAGGATCTCGGAAGGATGCAAAATAGGATTTTTATGATTACCATGTTGTTCAAATGAGCAGATCTTCCTTCTCCAGAGTGTCTAGTGCAGTTGGGCTTGTCTGCATCATTTCCAGTACACTAGATGCAGATGGTAACATAAGATGCTATTCATTATCGCCCTCTAACTGTGGACTCAGGGAATATGACTTTGGAGGATAATGAAGAGCAACTGCTTGAACTCTGTGTTTCTCAAAGCAGGGTATGCAGACTGCTAGGAGTCCCTGAGGGGGGGGGGGTCACAGTCGGAGTCCCAGCAAAATAAACATGAGTTTCACTTTCACTTGACTCCCAAGAGATTTGAGAGAGAAATGTGTGTCCACTCTGTTCCTTCGTTCTCCACCTACAGCATGGAGGGTTATGCAATTCTAGACAAAGATAGTCTATGATTGGGGTTGGCGTGGATTGGAATTAAATAGTTGAACCCTGCTTTAGGTATTTTTGAAAATATTATCAGATATAAATGTAACGGCCTTAGAATATCAGCCCAAATTCCCCCAAACCAAACCATATAACCTTGTTTAAAGTGGCAAGACAGCCAGAGAGATAACAAAGAGAGACAGACAGTTTGAGCCAGACCCCAACTTCCTGTTAGGGTTTTTTTTCTGTCCACAGTCTGCTGGAGAGCAGCCAGACCTGGAATAATAGAGAACCAGCTGACCGCACAAAAACTATAAAACAGCATTTCTCATCTGCTGCTGGGACCAGGTAATTTTGGAGACCATTTTTGCTAAAGTGGTGAACACACTCATTGCACTGTAAGCATACATGTGGATCATGTGGGTGAATCAGCACATTACTTTGTATTTTCTTACTGGGAAATCAGTCGTTTAACGATAGCCTACTTCTGGTAAAGTGCAGAAAAACTAGTCCCAGGATGAGCAGGATTTAACATGCAAAGAGCCCCATAAATGTTAATAGAGATGCTTCAAAAAAATAAATAAAAAATACAACAAGCGCGCTAAATGACAATAAAGCCATTCAAGTGCAATAATATATTTTCCTTTCAGCCCATTTTTGGTGATTTCTCGTTATGGGAAACTACACAATCTGTCGTACATCTCTCCTGGATCGGCACTTATCTACTTCTGGAAATGATCATAGTGGCCGCATGGTTATTGTTTTAGCTAATCTCTCTTACCTTGTCAGCGTCAGGATCCTTTCGGTATCCTCTATTTCTCACCTTTTCCACGCCATAAAGAGGTAAAGCCAAGCAGACGAGAAGCAGCAGGCGGGCAACGAGAGGAGACATCATATAACGGGCGGCTGTGCGCTCTGAGACACCTCAGGCGACGGTTCGACTCCAACTCTTAGACAGAGGAGTCCAGAGGAGGGCAGGACAAGGAGGAAGGAGCCAGTCAACTTACAGGAAAAAGCCTCAGAACATCCCTGTAATATTCATGTACGGAAGAGTACTAGGGCCAGGCCTGGGAGGGGAAAATAGAGAAGGAAGATTCTTATTTTTATTTTGCATAAAGTCGAACTTTCAGTATTAGTGCCAGGCATAAGAAACAATCATTCCGAGGATAAAGTTTTTTAGTTTTTTTGCAGTATGTTGAGAGTAAAGTCGAAATAACTTTTTGAGAATAAACTTGATGATTCAAGATCAAAGTTGAACTTTCGAGATTAAATCAAACTACCACATGTACTGAAAGGTCGACTTTATTCTTAAAACGCAAAATAAATAAAATAAAATTTTAATAAAAATTGTGCATGTGATTTTTTCCCCCCTGCCTGGCCATAATACTCTTCCGTACATTTAAGCCACTAGTGTGCAAAAATGTTGAGTAAATGTGATAAATTCTTACTGTTTTTGGACAGATTTGTGCACATGTGAAGAAATCAGTGGTGTTTAAGTAAACTCTATCATAAATAGCAGTTACTAAATCATACAAAAACATTTTTTATTCAATTATATTTTATTAAAATGAAATTGGATTGATAAAAAATTCAGCTGACATGATAGGCTACATATAAAAAAACTTTTAAAACGGTTCACAAAAGTTGTAAAGAGCTGTTCAAACACATTAAGTTTAGTTGTGGGTGATCCCCGTCCACATGCCAGAATAAGAATATACAGGTACAACAGAAAGGGACTGACAAGGATTCCCTTTTAAGTGGCGTTATTGGAATTGTTGACTCCCATATATAAAAAAGGTATAAACCTCAATGGAAGAATCAACCCCTTACACAGCAACAACGACAGTACAGCATGAGAGATTTTAAAAATAAATCACAGACGTTTGTCTGGAAGTACTTAAAGGAGAAATATATGATCCATGACCATATGTTATAAATAACCCCTGAACAAAGCTCCAAATTCTCTAATTCTCTGTTTTTCATTTCGTTTCTGACTTGTTATACGTAATTATTAGTGGTTTGTGCTTCCAATGGCAAATAGTGCAATGCCTGTTTGATTTGTTTCCTCAATTTGATTCTAAATCATATGAATTTACACCCAGACCAAGAACACAGGTGGACATCACACATGCAAAACATCTGTAGGTTCTTTGAAAATGAGGAACTACTCAAAGGAAGGCACATTCTTGTAGAAAACTATAAAGCTATACTTTATCCAAGTTCACAGGACACTTCTTTGAAGACACAATAAGTGTTTGTACAACAGAAAAAAGTAGGCACACGAGACAAACATCAAGTGAATGTACAGTCTTTGAAAGAAAACGTGACAATTCCACAAATTTTGTAAAAATCAGCTATATCTACTTTAAGAGTATGCCTTTTTTCAAAGGAGTAATAACGTAAATTACAAGATGCGGTTTCGAGACAAACCAGCTTTCTAGGAAGAACAATAAGACATTCAAAAAACAATTTACCACAGGAAGACTCTCCTTATGTTGAATGTTTGGCAAAATCATGACCTTTCTTAACATAGCTCTCAGTGTAGCGACTAGTCCAGTGAAAGACTTCATTTCTAAAAACAAATAATATTTACATAAATATTGCATTTGCTTTCTAGTGTGCCTTCTATGCCATTGAGCTACAAATCTACACACTGTAGACCTAATGTTTTTTTTAATGCACGCTATCAAATTAAAAAGGCAGCTGGTAGTTGTATAGGTGGATCACAGCTGTGCTGCTGCAACATTCAGGTATATAGTAAAAAGGCCAAAAGCTCAGTAAAGCTGACAGACACAGACTGCACTAAATAATCCAACGCCTTTAAACTCTCTGCCAAAACACAGACTCTGGTCCAAACATACCACATTTGAAATACTCTAGGTATGTTACATTTTGCTGGCTACATTCACTGACTCTAACCAATACAATCATAATCTGATGAAGGACGCTTGTATGACACAGAAGGGTGCGATGGTCTGGAACAGATACATGAAACAGCATCTAGCTGCGGTCTTAGTGATTTCAAGGATGGATGGATGGATGGATGGATGCACAAATAGATTTTTTGGGGGGGGTCAGATGTTTCAGCAGGTGCTGTCCTTTGTGTCCTTGCTCTCCTCAGGCACTTGGTGCACCAGCTGGTGGGTGGAGTTCTTGATGCTGCTGTGTGATAGGTTTAAAGCCCGATGCTGCTGTCCACCGGGGACGTGCCTGGCCTCTGACAGCTCACTCCTCGGAGTCATCCTAAAGCAGCCAGGACACATCAGATTATCTGTAGTTATTAATTGTACAGATATAGTTCCGCACAACAGAAAACAATAGAGGAATAATGCCGCATTTCCACTGCATGGTACGGCACGGCTCCACTTAACTCGACTCGATCTTTTGTGGTTTTCCATTAGCAAAAGTTGAGGAGAGTACCTGGTTCTTTTTTTTTTGGCACAACCTCGGTTGGGTTTCCAAGGGAACTGAGCCGATACTAGAAGGTGGAGTTAAAACACTGCAGACCACCGATAGGTCAGAGAGAATGGTCACCAGCGCGACACCGGACATCCTGCACAAACAACATTTTTAAATAGTCTAGATTTTAAAATATGGCAGTCCGCAAAGCTATGTCATACAATTGAAGAAGTGCAGACGTTCCTTTGTTTCATTGCTGGTGAAAGGATTCCACGATCGAGCGTCCCGCAGCTGAGAATCCTGCCCAGGCTGAGGGGGTTTTATTCAAAACTAAATAGAGAAAAGGACCAAAAGTCTGTCGAGTTGAGCCTGACCATGCAGTGGAAATGAGGCATAATTATATCAACCTAATTATATCAACATGTACAGTACTGAAATTAGGAAAAGTGCTATGTCTGGGCTTTAAAAAAAAAAAAAAAAAAAAAAGGATACAAAACTTAACACTTTTAGCAATTTCACATCTGTCTCACTCACCTCCCATCTGGAACTCTGTGCATGCTCTCCGAGCGGCTGCTCATCTTACAGGAACTCCCCCCTTTGCTACGTCTCTCTCCCCCTTCCCTCTCCCTCTCCACCCTCCTGGAGCTTCTGCTGGAGGTGCCCCTCTCCAGGTGCTCCCTGGCTGAGGCCTCGGACAGAGAACCGTGCACGTGGGGCTCGTGATTGCCCAGTGCAGAGGTCCCCTGATTGGTTGTAGTGGCATTGGTGGTTGCAGCGCCGGTGCTCGTGCCCATGGACTTGGAGATGACCTTGAGCCTGTGGGAGCTCGGCTTGTAGTGCTTCTTTTTGTGCTGTACGCGGCTGTTGTGCTTGAGGAAGAACTCGCAGGACTCCTGGAGCACCCGGCGGCTCTCACTGATGGGACTGTGGGTCAGAGAAGATGAGTGTATAGTGATACTACATACATCTATTGCTCATGGAAACTGAATGTTCAATATGTAACAAGACAAGAGACATGCTCTTACTCTCTCTTGCGGGTCCTGTTGAAGAAGTAGGCCCACTCAGAGCAGGTTTTTTTACTGCTCACCCAGAACACTGCAGATATTCCAACCACCAGCGTCATTAAGTATTTCACCAGAAACAGGGAGAGGTCAGGGCGGTCGTGATCTGTGGTCTGAAACAAAGAGACATAAACAAACTATAATAGAATCCTTTGTGACAAAACTATTTTCTAGAGCTAGTTTGTTTGAACAGGTTTTCTCAGATTCTTCCTCTCTCCTACATTCGTAGGATTCGTCAATTAGCAGATGCTCTTATCCAGAGCAACTCGGGGTTAAGTGCCTTGCTCAGGGGCACAATGGTGGCCTCTGGTATTGAACTCACAACCTTCTGGCGCTTGATTTGGAAGCCTAACCACGAGACCACCACCACTCTCCTGATCACACTGTACAGCAGCACACATTAGCAGATGCATCTGGAGTAAAACTGGTTTCTAAATGGACAGCCAAAACTAAAATATAGAGATGTTATTTTCGTGACCGTTGTTCCTCGATAGTGAAAGCTATGTATTTGGGGTTTGTTTGTAATGGATATTTATTGAAAAAAACGTCCTTCTGAGTCAGAAGGCAGCTCACAAAGACATTTTAAAAACGTGGTGTATCCATTATTGTTTTTACTCTGATACTCTCAGTTAAACACGTCCATAGCATAGTTACAGCCATTGTTGTGCAGCTAAAAGAGAAATTGTCCCTTTTTTTATTAAAAATGTGTGATTAGGTCGCATCTAGAGCTTCAATTGATCAACACAGGCGTGTGTGTGCAAACATTATTGAAGGAAGACAGAGATTAAATGTTTTCCAACTGCTGATTGCGGTTTCATTTGTTGTTATCAGAGCCTAATCTTCAAAGCTTTAAGCCTTTATTAGTCAATTGCAAGTTTAGAACGTGCACACACGCTAACGTTAGCTGCAAACATTCAAATCAGCAGCATCAACCAAGTAGGTGAACATAGTCAACGAGACAGTGAGTTGGAAAGCCTTTTCTAATGTGTCCTTTTGGCCTTAACTTGTTCAGAGCCATAACACCTTCTTCCAGTGACTAAGCCACAGCTACCTTGTAGGAGCAGGGGATGCTGTACTCTTGACAGCGGTCGTTAATCCAGGTATTCTCCCAGGTGCTGCGGTGACTCTGCTCGTAGGTGTAGCAGGCCAACAGGGTGACCAGCGGGACTAGGTAGAGGCAGCTGAACACGGCGATGCGGATCATGAACTTCTTCAGCTTCTCCTGGTTGCGCTCGTCGTGCTGGATGACCTGCCGGACATGGTTGAGAGAAACGATGCCCGCCAAGATGAGGAAGAGGCCGACTATGACGCCCACGCACAGAGGAGCCAGAACAAAGTAGCGCAGGGCATCCAGGTCGTAGAGCCCTACAAAGCAAACTCCGCTGATGTTGTCCCCTTCGACCTTGTTCAGAGCCAGCAGCATCACAGTCAGTGCTCCGGGGATCCCCCAGGCAGCAGAGTGGAACCACACCTGGAGACAGAGGACACATGCATCACTATTTTCAAAAGCGTCCACCATTTTTGTGGCTGCTAATAGCTTACTCAATATATATTTACATTCTACATTTCTTTGCTGTACTTTCTTGTACCAATTGCAAGATGAGTGTAAATTCTTTAAAATAAACCATACCGCTTTCTTCTCTATGGCCTCACAGCTCCACTTGGGTCCAGCTGCCAGGAACCAGGTGATGGTGAGTATAACCCACCAGACAACACCGGCAATGGAGAAGAAGTAGAGCAGCATAAAAAGCAGAGTGCAGCCTTTGCTCTGAGAGCCCAGCACCACTGTGTCTTCACCGGCAGGATGACCCGCTTTGGTGCAGGCTGCATTGTCCCCCAGCAGGAAGCCGATGAAGTATATGAGCGACACAAAGCTGTAGCAGACGGCGTAGAAGATTATGGGGCGCTCCGGGTAGCGGAAACGTTTGACGTCGATGAGAAAAGTGAGGAAGGTGAAGAGCGTGGCGCCCAAGCAGATGATGGAGCACACGCCGATGAAGTTCTTGGCAAATTCGATATCGTGGGGTTTGAAGTACATGTTGGAGCAAGGCGGAGCACAGTCCTGGGCGCCAAGGAACGATGATCCATGGCCCGGTTTGGTCTTCAGCTGCAGTGGGCACCAGAAGCCAAGATCCCTCTTAGCTGATGAAGAGCTCATTGGGGTCGTTGCAAGAAGTTCCGAACCACCAGGAGAGCTACATGGGTCCAATCTAGTAAAAAAAATTAATAAATCAAACAATCAAATCATATCAATGGATTGATCAAGTTGCTCATGTGAATTGTCTATAAAATGTGTTTTTCTTACTTGTCACACTGTAGCTCAGGAGGCCAGGTGATACCAAAGATTCGGATATTCTCCTCACAGTCGGACAGAACAGCCTCGCACTGCTCTCTGCATGGACGGATCACCATGTTCTCCTCGGTGCATGCTGGGATAAAGGCTTGGCACAGGAAGTGGTGGACATCTGGAGAGCAGCGCAGGTTTGCCAGGGGCATGAACGGCTGGAGATGGAGAGACGAGTTACGTTGTATTGAATATGACTTTGTCAATATGAAAGGTTGTGCTCAAGTTTATCAGAAGAGAGGAACTTGATATGCGTGTTCTACAGATAGTGAGCACCTTTTATCACACAAAAGAAGCATGCTTTACACTTGTTAGATTTTAACATTGGTTTCACCCCTGAAAACATGTGATTACTTCAGGCAAACAGTAGCAATGTGTAAGAAAACAAAAATACATTTGAAGATGCAACCCCCAGATGAAAAACAGGCAAAGAAAATAACATTTTAAATGTTCCCATAGTTTTGAATAGAGAACCCTATGTGACTGAACATAAAATGAGCTACGGTAATAAAATGGGAATAAGGGGTTGTGATTTCATTTAGGCGCGGTTATAATAACCCAAAGACATATAGAAGTGGCAATGATGAGTCAAACCAGTAAGGTTGGAAACCACTGCTCTGCGTAAAAGTATTAACTTCAGGTTGTTGATGTGCAATGATCTATAGTGCCACACAAAGGGGCCCATTCACTGGCTGGGTACCATACTCTTTCGTTTCAACACGCTGGTCAAAAGCTTGAGGACTGAGATGTGGGGGGTGTGGTGTAGGTGGCAGGAAATGACTGCACGGACGTTTGGGAACACACAACGACAGGCCAGGAAGGCTGGAATGCACAGAGCCGTTGATAGGTTAGGCTGCGGCTAAGCCACAGTTTTAATGTGTGGATTTATCAGTGGCATACACGGCTTACACTGAAGACAACTTCATTCCAGTTAAACAAGTTAAGATCATGTCCATGCCGATGTTTCTAAATCCTTAGATTGGGTCACCCATGATACTTTGTTCACTCAGAACTGCACTAAACCGCACGTTTTAGAGCAGTCAGGACTCTTTGTTTGAACCTTACCAACCATTATCAGACCAACATGCACAGACAGACTTCTGCCAGACTATACTGCTAATATGTGTACACACAACCCACACATACACTCCAACACAGTCCACTATTCAATGTTTGCTCTCCTCGTTTTTTCCTGAAATCCAGTCTGGCAGTAGGCCCGTGTCTCTGGGGTCTGGGCATGCCCCCTCTGACAGTAAGACTCCTTGTTTCTCTCCTGTGGAGGTCCTGGACTCCTTCTCAATGAGCTCCCCATTGCTCAACAACCTGACCTGTATTTGCTTTATGGCAGAGTTACTGTAAAAACTGCCCTCATTTCAAAAACCTTCAACCAGGATCAGCAGTACAAGTTGAGCTGATCTGCTCTTAAAAAGGCAAAATCCTCTCTGTTGCTAATTTCATAGCAAAGTACTTCAAGGATTAAAAGATTTCAAAACATTTTCAAAAAAATCACTTTTCAAACTTTCACTCCAACTTTTAAGACCCTCAAGTGTTCCCTGTCCATGACAGTACGTCAATTAGACTTTCCATTCTCTTTGTATTCGAACGCTTCAAACTTTGCTATTTCGAAAGCTGGCAAACACTGGTGGAATCTGGGACCAAGGGCGGAAAAAGGTTAACCCTCCGCCGGAAAATCCTACTGATAGGCTGGACTGAGCTCATGCCGAAACAGAAGTCTGCTTGATTACAGCGTCAGGGCTTTGTGATAAATCACGAAATGCTTTCAAAGAGAGCTATGTATAGTATGTAATGTTGAATGTAGGCCAGACAGTGTAAGCCTGTCACCTGGGAGACAGGACCATAGAGGTATCAGCGTGTACAGGGGGGGAAATGAGTGAGTGATTAACAGAGAGAATACTCATTGTGGTATGCAGGGTAGGCTTTGTGTGAGACTGGGTGTGTCCCTCCCCTTCCTCCAGAAATCAAAAGGCCCCTCACAACAAAGTCCATGAAGTTGCCTGTGGCCAAGGTTGCTGTGAAATAAGAAGCCTATACCTTTGCCAGATGCCACACAAAAGCTTCCTTCAACAGATGACTGTTCACGCTCAACACTCCGACACCAAATGTGTGTAACCAAAGCCTGGCCTGCAGGAATGCCAGGATGCATCCACTACAGAAACTGAGCTCACAGCTGAGGAGACACACAAGACAACAACTTTGGTCCGAAGACATGTTAGAAAAACAAGTCGAAAGCTGAATTGTCCTCACTTATTGTGTAATAAAATATAAATTACAATGATACTACAGCTATTGTTTGAGCATATCTTTCCATTTTTTTATTTTTATTTTTTTTTTTAAAAGGAGGTCAAATCTTTTTTGGACACATTCGTGATAACAGTGCTTAAACTTCCAAGTCTCTGGATGAGCGTTTCCCATGGCAACAGTTGACAGACTTTTGAGTGCCGGCGTTGCTAGGAGACGTGCTGTCAACTTATGTGGTGCATGACTGACTGTCATAGCCCTGTATAACCTAAAAACAAAATCGATGGAATAATAAAACAAAAAAGGTCCCCTTTTTCAACCAGCACACATATCATAGGTCGTGCACCATCAGTGATGTAAGACGTCTGACCCTTTACATGTGTAACATTTAGAGGACAGTCATGTCTACTCGCAAAGTGGAAGCTAGCAAGCTAGACTAAACATCTTACTGACAAGCAAGCTAGATCAACAGTATGGATACATGATATCGGATTTTTGTCCATATCTGATATGCCAATATCTCCCACCTAATTGCAGAGAACATAAAGTCTCTTCTGTAGTGGAATCAACATATTATTATGCCTACTGTTATCGTGATGGCCCACAGGCAGATGCCAACATAAAAACATTTTTTAAAAAAAACAACCTTCGCACCTCAGGCTTTTTTTTTTTTAACCCGCTTGGTCAACGGTTTGGTTCCCGTGCGCATTTGCAGCCTCCTATGGGCCTGTCATATGGGAGGTAATGTGCATTTCTGGCCGATGCCGATATTTTATTTTAAAGTCTTTATCGGCTGATACGGATGGCGTGGAAATATCATCGTGCATCCCGACTAAACACTAACTTTACATATTTTGCATCTCGTCCCAAGCATCAGACAGTGGCTGGAAAGTTTAGTGACATCACCACACATGGTTCTTCATAAAAATGCCTACAAACATACCTACATGATAAAAAATGTATCCTACCCGGGAACTACCTTGCATGAATCAAACAGAAACTATTGCTATAAGTGTCTCCTGTGTCCTGGCAGAGAAAAAGTGTGCTAAACAACTCTCAGACATGAGTGTAAGTACACCCTGCAGGATTACTACTCCCTTGTAAAGTAGGTTGTTGCCCTAAATATAAACCATTCTTCTTTCTTAATCTACTTTTCTTGTTAAAGGAACCTTAATGTGTCGTTCCAGTGAGAAGACATTCCTTCTTCCAAAATAATTCCCCACTACATTTCTATGTGGCAAGTTTTTAAAACCTATTATTTTTTGACAACTGAGAATATAAAGCAAGGTTCCAGATTCATTGTTCTCAAGTCAACAACAATACAATTTCAAAGGTTTAACTAGATAATGCTCTATGACAAAGGGCATGATTTGTAGTCAAATTGTGTTTGCCTGTTGATGACCATTACAAAATGGTAATTATGGTTCAATCAATATGCACTTATGAAGGCTGATGGACACTGATATTTATAGACTGGAGCCACTGACAACACTAATAATAATAGCACTTATCAGAGCAATTATTTCGAGATGATATTCATTGCCGTTAAATGTGACTTGAATTAGAATTTTATTTACGACCACAAGAAACTTTTTTTCTATCACATGCTAATATAATTACAAACCTCCATTGAAACCCAGACAAATGAGATTCTTTAAAAAGGAGTCAGCAGCTGTGAAACACCTTAACATAAAGTGTTCCCCCTTTTCCTCCTTAAAGCACTTCAAAGTTGGGAAAAAGCAATGAAAGTATGAAAACATAACATTGAAATACAGTGTGTTCCAGATCGTCAAATATGTGCCAATACCACAATTAAAAGGCCGGATTAAATCTGTAACACATTGGATCTCTCCCTTTCATTAAAAATGTATATATATATATATATATATATATATTTAAATAAAGTAACTGCATATTTTAAAGACCGTTTGATGAATCGTTTTTTAAGAGAAAAAAAAACTAAATTGTATCGGCAGTAAACAAGATTGATTGGCTAATGCCCAGCAAGGCCAATAGTGGCAAAATACAGTGCATCAACAAATATATGTTATATATAATATAGTATATAGTGTTATTAAGGACTCACCTCCATATTAGTGGCAGCGATTTCTTGGTCGTAGTGCTCCATCATGTTGGGAAAGAAGGTCATGTTGTAGGGCATCCCCAAGCACCGATGTACTTTGATGGGCTCGCAGGTAAACAGGCTGTGAGCACTGCAGCTTCCCACCCATATCAGAGCCAGGCACGCCCACAGTGGTCCTGGCATCAGCATTGCAATGGCTGATTGGGAGTGAGTGAGAGTGTGTGTGTGTGTATGTTTTTTATGCAAACCAGATCAGCTTTCTTTTTTGGCTCCGCAGGAGGATATCTTGGCCCAAACGTTGAATTCCCCTGGCTCACACTGTCATCCACATTTCACTTCCCCAGGGATCATCTCAGTGGAGCCTATGGGTGTAGCTGCAGGTACAACGTTCCCATCATTGGTCAGCAAGTGCCTCTGGATCACAGATAGGAATCTCACATCCCTGAAAATAAAGTTGTTTTTTTTATTGAAATGAGTTTATACTTTCAGCTCTGCAACGACTAAAACTGATCTTTAGAGTCTTGTTTTAGCCAACAACCCACATTTCATGAAGATTTGTCTTCAGGAACCTCAACTGAGATGGTTTTAGTAAGTGGTCATTACTGTATTTACTGCAGAATTGCAGTGCAAAGACAGACTGAAGCCCTATCATCAAAGCAGTCTATCACCCAACCTCTCATTGTGCTATTACCTAAAGGGTTGAATTAAGCTAAGCTAATTAAAATCTATCAAGCATTTTTCTGGGCACAACTACAGGGCCCTTGAAGTCCCCATGCTCCAGTTTGGAAATGTTTTAGAGACACGTCAGTCAAATGAAATTAGGGGGACCAGAATCCAGTCAATCTCCATGCTCACATTAAGTGCATGCATTTACACTGGGTGGGGAATGCTAAAGATCCATGCTGATTCACTGGAATGAGTCTCAGCTTGTTGATGCTCATTAAACTTTCCATTAAAGTGTCACTGTTTCACAGACACACACTTGAATAAAACAAGCTTTTGAAAGCCTGAGTGTAACCTTCCCAGTGAATACAAAAGATCAGTATCATGAGGTTTTGGTTTTCATATTGGTCAATATATTCTGTATACTAACACATGTATGCCTGCGTTAAATAGTAGTAGTAGTATAGTAAAGTAGTATTTGAAATATATTTTTATATATTTTTTTATATGAAGATATGGTCTTTTAAGAATAAAAAGATTAGTTGTTTATGTGGGCGCTTGAATTCCTGATGATTATCATATGCTGATATTATCACTGGTGGTAAGAGTTTATCTAATATTACCACATCACTGTTTATAACCACCACCAACAATCAAACAAGTGCAGATTGTAGGCATGTACATTCCGTAGACTGTGCAGTAAATTCATTGAGCTGCACTGAAATAATAGTGGAATCGGGGTAAATAGTTTTCTGTTGGTTATTAGCATTAACTTTTCGGTTAGCATATTAGCAATGATTAAAGAGACTATAAAAGTTAGCTAAACAAACATCTGAAAAGGTCCGCCAACAACACTTCCATGTAAAAAGCACACATGTACAGGTCAGTAAAAACAACATGAATACGTTCCTATCACATCTTTAGGACTTAGCATAGCTCCGTAGCCAAAGGACCTTTAAGAGTATGTTAGTCCATCGCGTGCAGGAAAGCCGTTTTCCCGTAAATTAGACGCCAAAGGCGGTTAGAGAGTTACAGTAAACATCCATGCCTCTGTCGCTGCCGTGGGACGGGGGCCGACAACAACTTCGGTACAAACTACTAAAAACTAAAAAGGGTAAAAAAACGAAAGACAAACACTTACCCCTAACCACCCAGGAGTTCGTGTAACAGCTGACTACATGGAGCAATTCTGTGGGGAATTTGGTAGCGTGTTTCCTGCGACAAGCTCCAGCACAGTCCCCCCGTCGTTTCTTGTCCGGCTGCTGTGAAGTGAAGTTGCCTTCAAGTAGGTTTGGAAATGTCGTTTTTCCCCCATTTTGAACTGATGTGAGCACCTAATTAGATATTGATTGTCTAACGTAACAACCACATGTATACCAAACGCCCTGACCGAAAACAATAAGTGTGAAATATAAAATAAATGTATTGAGGTAAAAAGACTTATATCACTTATAGTTGAGTTTTTCATTGTCTTCTACGCTTTTGGTAGTTGAAACGGTGTTGAGATGTTAGCAGTTTGGTAAGCACTCACAAATAAATGCAAGAAAAAAAACTGAACAAAGTATTAGCCTCTCTCGATGCAAAGGTTCACTTGAATGCACCGACAGCAGTGGGAGTGGGGATTGACGGGGGCACTTGAACGCTGCATGTGTGCAGATGGGCAAATGACGGATGGGACAATGAAAGACACTGTCAGGGAAATTGTAACGACTTTTTGAAACAGCAGTTTGATTTCAGTTTAAAAAACAAAGTCAACATGTGTATTCATTTAGACAGTATTTACCTTATGTTTTTAAAACACATCCATATCAACAGGAGGTGATGTCTGTTGCTTTTTATGGAAAGATGAGAAGATGAGTGTGAAGATGCTGTAGTTTTCCTAAATACCGCTAGATGGAAATCTCACATTTATCAATTGAATCCAGAAAGGATTAAAACCCAGTAATATACAACAGTAGGCTATACGGCTAATGAAACAATAAAGTCACAGCATATTCTATATGAGCATATACATATTTTAGGCATTACAAATTACTACTCACTGATTAAATGTCACTATTGAAGAATACTGGAAATATAAAAACCATAAAGTGCATGGAGATAACAAAAACATCACAAATGAATACAAGCTAACACAATAAGTCCTTATAGGTTTTGTTTTCTTATTTTAGAGGAGCAGCCAGTGGTGGAAGAAGTCATTAATATATGTTACTGAAGTAAACAAACTAATACCATGATTTCAATAATGCTTTGTTAAAAGCAAAAATCCTGCATTAAAAATATAACTTTAATAAAAGTATGTAAGTATAATCAAGAAAACGTAGGCTACTCAAAGTAGGACCTATAAAAGTAAAAGTACTCACTCCAAAGGGGCGCTTTAGTTGTTACATTATTATATATAATATAATAATAGATAATTATTATTGATGCAGTGACATGTAAGATGCATTTCTAATGCTGTAAATGGTCAAGTCCTCAGATAAATGAAGTGAAGTAAAAAGTACAATAATTCCCTCTGAAATGTACCGTATTCCTTCTGTGGCTCTGGAGGATCAAGACATGAGAAAAGTAACTGCTGATAATGATGTCATCTTGGTTTGAGCTGCAGACCACATTTAACTGAAACCATCTGCGCCCAAAGACTATATTTAGTATGATTAGGAAATCATGAATCTGGTACGGACATACTTTGGGCAAGTATCTAACACTGCGTTTTAGATCACATGAAAAATCACACTTTTATCAATAGCCAAAAAATAGGAAAAACTACGCTCATATGTATTTGTTGTTATGAGGTCATATACACCAAATACTTGATTATGCTCCTTATTGTTTCTAAAATACAGCCATTTCATTATCATACTAGATTTAGTCTTTAGGCACATGGGACGACTGTTTCTTTCCTAAAATATAATGAATGACATAAACATTTTTTTAAAAAACAGTAGTCCCAAATGGATTATAAATAGAAAGTAACAACAAATAAAACACTCAAGTAATAAACAAGTGGGCTACCTCAAAATTGTACTGAAGCACAGTACTTGAGTAAATGTACTTAGTTACTTTCCACCACTGGGAGCAGCACTGGGAGCAGGTGTTAAATGACAGAACCGGTAATCAGACTATTCATCATTTACCATACACCCCCTGGAAATCCTACGAGGACCCCTGGTGTCCTGACAGGCGCCTCTCACACTGTGAACATACAGGCTTTCACACAGCTTGCCGTGTCCCAATTATCCACCTGGAGGCGCTGTATCCCCTCTCTGTCCACATTCATGTGACCGCTGTAGAGGCGGGGTTAAAATGTAACAATTTAGGTGCTACAGTGTAACCAATATAGTGTCCGCGATAACTCAGCGCATCTACTCGCCGTTGCGCTCTTCTTTCCTCTCGCTGCGGACGTACAAGAGACCAACCTTGGACATCAAATGCCATTTGTAACGGAAGCGCCACCAGAGGGGCCGGGACTGAATCATAACACATTCATATGAGGTGAGTAAGTGGCATATTGTTGTGTGGTTGTGTGGCATATTAGGACAAGAGGGAGCCGGAATACAGTCTATTCCTGCCAAGCCGAAATGTGTGCTCTTTGTAGAATTGAGTGTGGATTGTCTGAGTGCGCCATGTGATGGTTGCAACAGGATTATTGTTCTCGCACGGAGGAGGTTGTTCTCCCTCCCCATAGTTTGTGGACCGAGGCGCTGGCCTGTTGCTAGGAGACCTTTTGACAGCTGGGAGCTTTTTGGAAAGTGACAGTTATTATGCACTAATGGTGTCTGCTTCTCTGGTAACCCAAACCTTCCTCCTTCTTCTTCCCAACCCAGTTCCTTGCGCACTGATCGCGGGTAAATCTTAATTGCCTCTTTCGCGTAAAAGACAATGTTTTGCTCTGTGGAGGTTTGCAGTCAGGAGATTACAGTGTTTTGCAGGGGACAATGGCCTACTTGTTGTGATTGTCAGATCCTAAATATATCCACCATCCGGATATGTTTGATCTTTTTTGAAGCCAGAATGATGTCATTAACTCATTATGGATCAATTAGAACCCCCCCCCCCCCCCCCCAAAAAAAAAGCCAAGGTATGGGGTAGCCAATGTTACTGAATATGATCAATCAAACTTCAAATAAGATGCTTATTTTGAGGACATTTATGGAGACAAATAGAGAGACAAAGAGAGAGAGAGAGAGAGAGAGAGAGAGAGAGAAAGAAAGAAAGAAAGAAAGAAAGAGAGATGTAATATTAGTCCTAATTTGCACGAGAGGTGGGATTTTCTGATGTGTGTTTTCTCTATAATCTGATTTTTCTCTATAATAACCACACCATCAAACGCTTATTTAGGTAAAGCTATGGAATGTGTGCAGCATGTGTTGTCCTGTTTTGGGGGTTGGACTCAGGGGGATAAGCTCCTTCTCTCCTCCTTCAGTCAGTAGTTGCCTGTGGCCTTGCATCACTCATGAAAAGATCGATAACTAGATCTCACTGAGGACTACACTCAAGTGCAGCCACTTGTACACTCAGCCCTGTCTTAAGGGGGACCACGTACACACGCAGGCTTCCTCTTATGAAATATTAGAGGACCTTATTGTACAGTGAGTGAGTAGTATTTCAATAAGCTTGGATTACAGTGCATCTGGTGCTGACCTCTGTTTCCCTCTTGTGCTGCTGGGTATTATCTCGCAGGAGACTGAGGGATATCACATTCAGGTGTGTTGCACATTATGTCAAGGTTGTAGCTACACCAGAGGGACTTGGTGTAATTTGGACTCCCAGCTTGTTTGGAGAAGTGCTGAGCTTGTTTATTCCTCTTCTCTGGAGTTGAGCTGCATGTTGCTGTCACAGCCGCTGTGCTGCTGGACATGAAAAGGCCTCGAAAGAACAGCTATAAGAATTGTCAAAGTCAAGGCCTGTGCGGCCGAGAGACGGGACAAGTCAGCATTAGGCTTGACGCGCGGTTGCATCCCTTCACACGTCGCACAGGAGATTGTCACAGTGTGGCTGGGTGGAATTGATGGACTGAGTAAAGCTGACGTGCTGTTCTGTTCTATCAGGCTGATGCATGTTCCCAGTGAGGAGACTACAGTCCTCAGGAGCCACATAGCACCTCCCCTCCACCTCCACCTCCACCACCATCTCCTCTTCTTTTCTCTAGGGGCATGCCTTCGGAACCCAGCCTCAGGTAAGTGGCCTGGTCCGTCAATGCATAGCCTACCACATAGCAATACATGCATGCTTAAGGCTCATGCCATAAACAGAAATATCCCTTAAGTAGCAGTCAGCGTATATACACTGAGAAATGTTCGACTATTTCAGCAAATGTAGACAATGAGACACTTTTTTTTCATGGGACAAAGAGCACTATTCTTTATTCTAACCCGAAGAAGATCCATGCAAGATCAATATCTTGTTCAATGAAAGTGTTCCCAGTGAGCAGGCGTTATTTATTGGAGGTTAGCCAAGGGTAAACCCAAGTGAAGGAGAAGGCTGTATGTTCTATATTTTTGTTAAAGTATAGAACATGCAAGTAAGTGAGAAGTTAACGTGACAAGCTAGCTGACTAGCGACAAGTTAACTAATGGGGAAAAGTACTTTAAAAATGTGGGCTGTGTGCAAACTTAGGGTTTAAGGTGAACAACTAATTTTTATTTAATTAAAAAAAATGCTTTACAATAAAGAATGAATGGAAATGAATTCATTAAAACTCTCAAATTAGCATTAGCATGCTCAATCAAGCTACAGCCCGCATGGTAACAGCTAGCTAGCAAAAACTAGCAGAAGGTGTTAACAAGTAATAAACTGTGTACTTTGCTTTAGGCTACTATCTGTCGGTCAACTGAAATATCATAAAAAATGTCAAATATATTTATATAATATAATCAAAACTTGCCTGAAAGCATGCCGTCCTTTGGCTCAGACGGTGCAATAGTGTTGGCAGTAGTGTGGGCTGCACATGTGATGGAGAACACACCGGGCCTGCAGAAGGTTGTCATTTTACGGAAATTCCTATTTAATGGGATTCTGGAAAATGATCTGTAACCTGTGATGAGAGAGCGCTGTGCTAAATGCAATACATTGTTACAATTAAATTAAATGAAAACATGCCTTAAGACACTATTAAACAGACAAGTTCCCTATTAAAAGGTACCATTTTTAAATTGAAATTGTGCAAACAATTACATAATTTCCCATATTCTTGAGCTTAACTTCTCTTGGAAATTTTCCAACCCTTCGCAACCCTAGTCACGAATTCATGCGGTCATTTAAAAAAAAGGAAGAAAAAAAAGTTAAATAAATACTTGAAAACAGCTGGGCTCATCTATGAAAATGGTGCACATGTGAATATTTACATCAGCAGAACTGTATATGTGGAATTGACTCAAAATAAACTGCAGGGTCCACTTTTTGCTGTTTTTTTTTAGCCAGCAGAGGTAGTATAAAAAAGATACTTTGACAGACAGCAATGCTCACTGTTGAAAATGCACACTGCAGCTCTCCACCTATTTTATAGATCAAGGTCAGTTTTCTAGATATGATGAGTACTATTCAGCCCGTGAAAAACATGTTTCATCTCTTCTGTGGCTCTGGAGGATCAAGACATGAGAAAAGTAACTGCTGATAATGATGTCATCTTGGTTTGAGCTGCAGACCACATTTAACTGAGCCCATCTGCGCCCAAAGACTATATTTAGTATGATTAGGAAATCATGAATCTGGTACGGACATACTTTGGTATGTACAAGTATCTAACAGTGCGTTTTAGATCACATAAAAAATCACACTTTTATTAATAGCCAAAAAATAGGAAAGCCTACGCTAATATGTATTTGTTGTTATGAGGTCATATACACCAAATACTTGATTATGCTCCTAGTTGTTTCTAAAATACAGCCATTTTATTATCATACTACATTTAGTCTTTAGGCACATGGGACGACTGTTTCTTCCCTAAAATATAATGAATACATAAAAAAAAACCAAAAAAAAAAACAAGTGCCCTACTGTAGGAAAAACTCACTTTTCAGCCAAACAGTTTGACCTATTTTGAAAGCAAGATGTGAGAGCCCAGAAAACACTTCAACCAAAAGAAATTCAACACTTCATATGCGGGCACAATTAGTTGCAGCATGTGTATACAAACTTGGTGCATTCAGTTAGAAAAACGCGGGCAAGGAGAGTCTAGTAAAAAGATGTAATTGGTTGCATTATGAGAACACTACCTTGGCCTCTGCTTAAATATTTTTCTTTTAAAAGAAATCTGCTCTCTTGTGAATCAACCAGTTTTATGAAAGTGCATAACTAAATCAGTGGATTATCCCTTTAAATGTGCATGATACATCATAGTCTACATCTTCAGACTGACGAGAGTTATAAGATGATTGTTTCATCTTTTTCATGTATTCATTATCTTGAAGGGCATCAAAGGTTTCCATCCCTCCTCAAATCCCCCCATACAGCTTCTCTCTCCCTGAGTTGCTAAATCCTGTAATCTCCCTACCTTCTCATCCAGCACGGCAATTTTGTCCTTTTTCTCCCTTGGCCGTTCCCTGCGGCAGAGTCCAACTAGCAAACAGACAGCCTGACTCATCATTCATCCTACCTCTGGCACACAGTGCGAACACACACCCACCCACACACACCCATTATTTCCTCTGTGTTACCCGGCATCCTCATGAAGGTGACAGAGCAGGCCTCCTGGCAGACAGCAGCATTTAGAGTGACGGCTGCAACTGTAAGGGGACAGAGACGGATTTGGATGGACAGGGTGGCGTGCTGCTAATGGATGGGAGCTGGGAGGGACTGCGGCTGGGTTGGAAAACAAAGTACATTTGCTGCTCGTTGGATCCACACAGTCAGTCGGTCCACCAGTCAGCCAACTCTGTAGTGTGTTTGTCTCTTGAGCTGTGAGACACGTACTAATGGGCAGGAAGTGTTCTTTGTCAGTGTGGGGACATAATGCAAATGTCATTTACAGTAAATCATTTTGTGTAATTAGTAAATTGTCACTTTTCTACATTGCATTTAATTTGATTCTTGATGCAATTTCACGTGTAAAAAAAAAAAGAAAAGCAAATTTCCCACTTCTCCCACCTAGTGTTCTCTCCATGCTTGCACTATGTACAACTTTCCCAGGTATATATATATATATATATATATATATATTATATTTGTATTATATATATATAATATATTAGACTCACTTTTTTGGTGTAAGAATAAGAGTCTAGAGGGGATCATCTCTCTGTTCCCAGGGCACGTGTGTGTCTTGATATAAACTAACATTTAGGTGATTGGTGGGAGCAATCTTTGCAGTCCATTGCAAAAGAACAAAGGGAGATGAATAGTTCAAACTCAGTTTGAATGGTCAAAATCTGTTCAGCCACTGTAGAGATATAAATGTCAAAGGTCAAGAAAACTGATTTTAGGGCATATAGAGAAGCGTAACATCAGTAGGCTATAAGCTGTATGTGGCTGATTTCAACACAATGACCCTCGGAAACGTACATTGAATATTTGACCTTGTAAAAAACATTGCTGAGAACATAAAACCATTTAAAAGTTCTCCTCGAAGTTACAAGCTAAACAAGTTAGATCTCCGTTTCGTTCTCTTTGGCAGCATACATGGCTATAAGCGGTAATTGCAGGTGTGTTTTCGGATATCACTTCCCAGAGATCCACACAGTGTCGCATTTCCCCGGGAATGTCGCTCCAGACGCCCAGTTCATAATATTGCAAATACAAGGGCTTTCATCAGCGGGCCATAGGCTCAATCACGATTGTGTTACCTCAGTCAGCAATAGATAGTGACTTAACAGACATTTATCTAAATTCAATTCTTCGAGATGCTTACTTTAATGTGTCATATTAAGAGGATATTAGCTGTGGCTCATACAACCCTAGGAGCATAGAACCGTGGAAACATAAACCCCTGGGAACATAGATATGCTCCCATCGAGAGCTAGGAGCTCTGTTCGGCGGTACTTATGCCCAGTGGAGCATTTAGGTAAATGCCTATACCTGCCTGGCAACATGCTCACAACAACACTGCTAATGCAGCCGTATATATACAATGTTCGCCATCGTAGATGATCGTGTAAGCTTGCTAACATTTACACACTAGCACAAATTAGCCACATTTTAATGCGATTCATGCAATCATTCTTGAGATATTTCAGTCCGATCCAAAGTGGTGGTGGAACGACCGACAGACACGGCCGTTCCTAAAAATGTAGCGTCTCATTGCTGTCCCGTCAAAAGCAGTCAAGCTGTCCACAAATGTCAAAGAATCCTAGAAAACGTCATGTCCAAACTCATTGCAAGGGCGTTATTAACACAACTAGTCAATCTGTTTCCATGAGGGCAGCCTCTCCCCAGAAGAGATGTGTGTGTTTGCCGGCTTACATCATAGTAGAAGTAGTTGTAATAGCAATAATCATATAGCACATGTACAGGAAGTTGTAATATTATTATTATTATTATTATTATTATCACTGTCATTGATAGAACCAGAGATTTGAGCATCTACAACTCCGGTTTAACATATCTGATGTGTGTGTGTGTGTGTGTGTGTGTGTGTGTGTGTGTAGCAGTGGGGAGATGCTGACAGGACAGAGGCTCTGTCAGTCAAAGTCCCACCAGGACTCAGTCCTCTCTGCCCTGAACCAGCAGAGGAAGGATGGCTTGCTGTGTGACGTCACCCTGGTGGCTGGTGAGCAGAAGTTCCACGCCCACAAAGCCGTCCTGGCAGCGTGCAGCGATTACTTCAGGGTGAGTCCTGGACCATATTTAATATGCTGAAAATGTTTCTGTTTTACAAATGAGCATTTTCTTTTAATATTATCTGCGGCAGGCGTAAGCTTGCGGGGAGATCATGCGTCTGGTAGTGTGTGTTTGTGTGTGTGTGTGTTTCTCATGTATCTGTCTGTCTTTCCGCAGCTGATCTCCCACACTACTGGAGCCATCAGCATAATATGTTTTGTGCTCATTTATGACTATATGCTCAAGGACCTCTCGTGGTTGTGGTGATTCACAATTTTTGAAAAACCTATTTTATTGACTGCTTTGTACCGTCACTTTTGACTCCTCGTTCCTCTTTACTGCCGGTAGAGGCAACAACTAACGGCTAAAATCCAGCTGTACCGAGTCTGTTGCAGGCCACATTTGGTCTTTGTCGTGGCTCAAAAACTGACGTCCATAGATAAGTTTGGTCTCATTTTGAACCGGAGCATCTGCAGAGTAATTCCATACCTGATATGTTATGACCCACTCAAATTAGGAAGGATACAAGATGAATTAATCCCAATTGTTGTTATCTTTGCCGCCATCTTGACTGTAAGGGAGCTGGGAGGGACAATTGAGTGAGGTTCAACTCTTCTTTGTTTGGGAGGGGAGAGGGAGATCTGCACTCTTTTCTAGTTCAACCTTTATGTAACCAGGAAATCCCTTGAGATTAAAATCTATTTTTCAAGGGAGACCCCTTGAAGCTGAACAGGAAGATTATGTGGGTTCATAATTAAACACACACATCCTATGTTTTGTCTGTACAATGGTTGGACTGATTTAAAGGAACACACACTTATATCTAGCTGATATTTGCCATTTTATAAAAAGCAGGAATCAGTCAGGCAGTGTAGCCTGCTGCAGATGGGATAGAGGTAACAGTAACAGGTGGCATAACCATCTTCAGGGCTGGTAAATGTTATAACTGCCAGAAAACCTGTTTTACCCTGCTAGCTGCATAAACACAGATTATTAATGGAGGGCTATAGGTTCCCACAATGTTCTAAATGCTGTTTCATGGTCACTGCCGTGCTGCCAAGAAAAAGTGTCTTGGAGTGAGTCAATTTTAAAAACTAAATATGAGACCATGCAAATGTTCAGGCTCCAGTGCTTGCTGGTCTCTTGCCGAGGCCTCACGCTGATTCAAGTGAAACCACAGAGGCAGCTGTAGGTAGACTCACGCTGTCAGACAGCCAGACAGGAGATTTGCTGAGATGGGCCGCACGGGAAAAAAGTGCACAGATGAGATTTGATTGAGGGAGACTGAGCAGATTAGGAAGTAGAAATTAATCCCTCTTGAAAATGAGAGGCAGATTAAATATGTCCAAGTTGCCCGGGGATTACTCCTCCTGTCTGTCAGTGTGTGTGTGTGTGTGTGTCTGTGTGTGTGTGTGTGTGTGTGTGTAAGCGTGTGTATAGGTTATTTATACTTCTCTCTGCAGAGTTAAGGGTGGGCGAGTCACACTCCTCTCCTCCTTTTCTTCGTCCTCTTCACTTTTGTTCTACTTTTGTTCTTTGGCTCCGTTTTTAAACGCTACACAAGTCCCAGCTGAGCCGGCAAGCAACACTGTTGTTCCAGCACTCGGATTATTAGATCAGCCTGTTACAGTAAGCAAGAAAACTCACTCCACTCTCTTGTTCCGCTGTCGGAGTTTAACAGCATTATCATCGGTTTGTCATCTGACTCCAGTGCTGGTTTTCATTTAGCTAATTTACTGAGGAGATGAAGGTGCCTTGTGTTGTGAATAGAGACTGTGTTTTCTCTCTTTCTCTCTGTGCCTGTTTCTTTCACACGTAGCAGTGATTATAACACATTATCTTAGCCAGCGGACATGAGTGATCGTAACGAAATACCTGACCAGGCGTGAGTTGTTTACCTGAGACTTGTCCTGAATGTGTCTGCTGCCTCTTCCAATGCCATCACATTACTAAGACGTCTGGACGGTTCAGGGAGTTTCGGCCAAATCAGTCACACACCAGCGTCACACACCACCCGTCAGTGAGAGCGCCCACACACACACAAACACACACTGAATCTTTCTTTGCTTTTTTTTTTTTTGTCACACAGAGAAATATTTCCTCCTAGCCCTACAGCCGGGACAGAACTCATATCAAAAGCTATTATTGTCTCGAAGAAACATTGCATGCTGCATGTACAACCTGTACCACTCAGAACTCTGTTTCTCTCTGTTTTCTGTTTCTGAAAATATATGTTTTCAAGCGCGCTGTGATATACTGTACAAACTCCTCTGTAAACACCTTCAGAATATAGATAGAAATTAAACAGGAAATATTGGTTTATGTAAATTCTACTGAAGTTCTGGCTCAGATTATAAGAAAGAACTTTAAAGATATTGCACAGTTCCATACATTCTGTAAAATACTACAGGTGAATAGGGTAAACGTGTTTAACTAATATATATATATCACCGTGAAGCTTCTCCAGTGGATTACTTACGTACATTAAGACAATCATCGTCATTGTGAATCACAAGTTTTCTGAAATGTAATGTTTAAATATGGATTAATATTAATTTGATTAATTATCATCTATTTTGCTAACTTTAGGTGATTTAGGAAGAAATCTGCAGATGCAAATAGACAAAGTTAATAACATAAACACCTAAATGTGTATTTTGGATGTTTTCTTTCCACAAGTCTGAAAAAAGAAATGTTATGGAAGCAAAATACCCCAAAGTCTCAAAATGGACCAGTGCATGAAAAAACAATGCTTTTGCCTGTATGTCTCGCCTCGAGATGTACTATACATTATTACAGTCCTCTGTGCCTTCCAATGTAGCTTGATCTGATAATGTGTCACTGCACATCGATCAACAAGGGGTGTGTGCAGCATTATTTATTAGATTAAATGAAGATAATCTGCCTGTGACATTCAGTCCCACATTCAGTACCCCATCACAAATTGAAATTTCTTTGTCGAACATTTGTTTTCAAGCCTACTGGTTTTCTTTACAGTATTTAAGAAACAATAATGTGCTTGAACAACACCAGCAGTTATGTTGGATAAAACAGATCTATGGGTTTTTGTACAGTACATCTATATAGTGTAACATAGAAACAGGCAAGAATACACTTGGCGCCTATGGAAAGACAGGGCCCTTTCTGCATAATTGAGTTAGCTAAATTAGTTTGTTGATGATTCGACTCAAGTTGGATTTTTCTGTTCTTCCAAACCGTCTTAAAAGTTATCAGAGCTGTTGCTTTAGCAAATACGTCCTTAAGCTTAAACCCAAGAAAGTGCAGACTAATCCACAGTTAGCTGGGTCATGACCAAGACCTTTTGGGGTGAACCCCAGACATGAACTCATTTTCAAATACAACAGACTATCCTATACACCCTGAACACTTGTACACTTTGTCTTATTATAGAGAATATTGGCACACAATACCATCAGCAGCTTGAGTCAGAAACCATTGATATCTGCACTGGTCTTCAAAAACAGAGGCTGAGTTTTCCATGTGAGATATCTTGATTTCTGTGACATTACCTGACTGTAAATATCGCCGCATGCCTTTAGAGAAATAATATTTCACTCAGACAAGAAAGCAACATCACTAGATGCTGTAATATTTCACAGTCCTCTCTGGTACACACATAAATTGTGCTGGCAGGTCAGGCTAGGTGCAGCGCTGCCCCCCCCACTGCAGCACCATGTGAAAGGACTGCAATGAGCGAGGCTCTGGGGCTCAATGCGTCTCTGCGCTGGATCTATATCCCAAGTCAAAGGAGCCATTCGTCATCACCAACTCTCCCTCAGCTCCTCCACCAAGGTCAGGGCGTTCGTGCGTGCTGGCGGGGACCGGCTCTGCGAACACTCTCATGGTGCCCTCCGTCACCCTTTCCGCTCACACACTAACACAGACGCGTTTCTCTATCACATGTACTCTCCTTTTTACTTCCTCGTGTACACGCTGACCACAGCTTAGCGCCCATCACACCCCAGGTTTAGCCACAGGCCTTCCTGTGCTCGGTGGACCATTGGATTTTTAATTAGCGCAGTTGGTGAATCAACGAGGCCGAGCTCTGAGGAGAGATGTGCAGGCCTTGGTTTAAGACTCAGCGTTGCCTCAAGTCGACCCTGTCTCACACATCACCCTCACAATAAAGAGGGGCCATTCGCCAGAGGAGGGGGTCGATGCCTGGTTAAAGTTCATGAGTGCTATGAATCAGGGAGAATTGGATGAGTTTCTGGAGGAATGAATGTCGTTTTCGTGACAGAAAGAGATGCGGCGATAACGGGCCAGCCTGAGGGCGTGCGAAGCGTCTAATGCTGTTGCACACGGTCTTTGAGTAGAAACAGTGCAGAGTGACTGCGCTACAAAATGCTACTGTGATTAAAAAGATATGTGGAGTTGCGAGTTAGTTAGATCACTATCCCGAGGCACCGAAACTATTGGGAAAGAAATGCTCTAGAGCAGCTGGGTTTGCTATTCAAAAGCAATGTGTGGTGTCTTTTTTTCCCATTAGGATCCAGAGGAGCAGGGCTTTACTTCAGTGAAAGTCCTAATACCACACTGCTAAAATACTCCTCCAATATATATATATATATAGTCCTGCAATGAAAATGTTACTTAAGTAAAAGTATGTAAATATGATCAGGAAAATGTATCGACTGTTATACTACTATATATTTTATCATTAGATTATTATTATTCATACATTAATATAAAAGCAGGATTTTACTGTTGTAGTTGGTTGAGGTGGAGCTCATTTTGTACTATTAACTAAGGATTTTTTTTCATTATGCTGATTTTTCCTCCATTACTTGACTAATTGCCCAAAGCAACACCTTCACAATGTTTGTTTAGTCCAACCAACAGTCCAAACCTCACATTTCTTTTTTTTTTTTTTTTAAATGATTTAAATAATTAAAAGGAAAACTAGCAAATCACCACATTCGAGATGTTGGAAATGTTAAATGTTTTGGCATGAAAAATGACTTAAATTGTTAATATTTATCAAACTATTCATAATTTGTAAAGCAACTAAAGCTGTCAGATCATTATAGTGTAATAAAAAGTACAGCATTTACCTAAGTGCATACCTAAGTAGTAAGTGCACTTTAGTTAAGTACATGTACTGTGATAATGTACTTAAGTAATGTAGTTATATTCCACCTCTGCAGGTGAGAAATATAAACTCTGACCCTAATAAAGCTTCGTAATATCGCTGTCCCTCATAACTAAGAAGACAGGTAGTGTTGATCTTCATCGTGGCCTCAGTTGACCCATCACTGATCGACAACACTGTCATCATGGTGTGACAGCAGTCGATATCTTTGATTAGCATGCAGCGAGCTGGACTCGTGCACAGCAGGGCCGGAGAGCAGAGGCTGTGTCCGCTGCTTTGATTTCACATGGAATAAGTATTCACGTGTGTGTGTGTGTGTGTGTGTGTGTGTGTGTGTGTGTGTGTGTGTGTGTGTGTGCGCGCGCGTGTGTGTGTGTGTGTTCGTGACAGAGGGAGAGAAAGACAGAGAGGCTGTCTTACAGAAAGTACTGATTGTGCTATTTATTTCTGCTGACCTCCGGGGCCAAGGCTGGCAAATCGATACAGAAGGGCTCTAGGATATTGCGTCTGATTGACTATGATGCTGTTTTCTTCAGCACGCAAAACCAATTTCTCAGAATGTTAATTCTGTAACAACTTACAGATATAATATGATCAGCCTACAGAGTCAACATTAAAGGAGAACAAAGCTGGATTTAATTTTACCATCAATTTCAGTAATTATTGGTCATTTCTTAATGCAGTGTCCTATGTCCCAGTTTTTTCCCCAGATAGAATATGTCTGTGGTCGTGCTCCCTCAGCTAACTTCCATGTGTGTGTGTGTGTGTGTGTGTGTGTGTGTGTGTGTGTGTGTGTGT
>CALSCE010010638.1:7166455-7189882 GCA_943593645.1 Bovichtus variegatus | reverse complement strand
TGTGTGTGTGTGTGTGTGTGTGTGTGTGTGTGTGTGTGTGTGTGTGTCATCAGGCTATGTTCAGCTTGTGCATGGTGGAGAGTGAGGCAGACGAAGTGACTCTGCAAGGAGTGACCAGCGTTGGGCTGAAGCACGCTTTGGACTTCGCCTACACTGGACAGGTGAGTCTGAGCAGTAGCCACCACAGCATGACAGAAAAGAGCATTGCCTCCATCAGCTAACCAAAAAAAACTGCTGATAACATGCTAAGATGACTTGCATGTTGCCAGTAATGAGACTTGCATACTATGCATTATGCGGAATAGCTCTTTTCACATTGCTTTGTTATGATATCTTTTATATTATTCAATAATTATCTCCGACAGCTGTAAGCCTGTCTCTCTGTCCGCAGCTAATCTTGCATATTGCTGGACCCATCAGCCTGACATTTTTTGTGTTCATTTTTGCCTGTTTGCTCAAGGACCTCTCATTGTTGTGGTGATCACAATTTTTTAAAAACCTATTTTATCGACTGTTTTATACCGTTATTGACTGCTGACTCCTCACTCCTCTTAACCGGCTGGTAGGGGCTGCAAGTGATCAACAACTGCTTCAGTAGCGAACAATTGGAGCATCTGCAGATTAATTCCATACCCAATATGTTATTATCCACTAAAGGGGATGAAAACGAAAGGAATGAATCCCAGTTTTCATTCATTTTTGCCACCGTCTTGACTGTAAGGGAGCCGGGAGGGACAAACCCCTCGTGTTTGAGAGGGGAGAGGGAGGCACACTTTTCTAGTTATGGATGCATTAATGAGCAAGCAGAATTTTAATGTTGGTTCTGATTCAGGGGGAGCTCATTTAATCAACTTTATATATTGTCGTTATTGGGTTGTTTAATCCAAAAAAAAAAAAAAATGCATCATGTTTTATAATCAGACCCAATAATTTGCATGTAAAACTATGTCTTTAAGTGACTAGAAATGTATACTATAAGAGTAGAAAGTGCAGCATTTCGCTTTAAAATGCAAGTGAATATAAGTCTAAAGTAGCCAAAAAACGAGATTACTCAAGTAGTATGAGTACTTCTGAATTACAGTTACAAATTACAGTAGTTACTTTTCACCATTGCCAAACATGTCACCAACATGAATCAAAACAGGGCATTGGCAGATTACCACTTTAATCTCAGCAGCAGAAGCTCCTACTGCAGCATGCCTTTGGATACAGTGTCATTTAGCATTGTCAGAGTTTACCATAAACCGGTCACTCCTCTGTGGTCTGAACCTTTTTCTGGGATCTAAATTAGATGCACAATTAAATTCAAGAAGCCAGAGCACAGTGTTACATTTCCATACTAAAGCAGCAAGACAGTCATGTGAGCGAGGTCACTGTCCTCGCCTTCTCACCCCATCAACAGAGAATAAGTATGTGATCATTTCTAATAACCATCCTTGACCTTTTTAATGCCGGCGATGCTCGGTCCAACAAGCAGCCTAGCGGATTATGCAGTACACTGAGAGGCCGGGCTTTGTAATTACTCCTAATTTTATTTCCACAGTGGATATGAGCAAAGAGTGAGTCGGTTCAGCAGTGTAAGTAGGTCAACAGCAGGCTTGCAAGCCACCCTGCTTTGGCTGGCTCAGCCCCTGTCTGCCCAGAGGAGATGATAGCAGATGAGATGAGGGCAATATGCTTATCCCCACACCTTAAATAATGATCTACGGAAAATCCTTCAGTCACATGTCATAGGCCAGCATGGTGAGTGAGGAGACAAGCTGCCACGGGATGCTCCCAGACTGGACGCTAGTTAGCAACTTCAATGACCTTTTTCACTGCATGCCAAGACCACAGCTGATATCTCAACCAATTCAACAACTGCAGCATCCTGCAGTGCCACCATAGTTTTATTGCCCACCAACCTCGGAACCCATCGACTATCGGTCTGACGGTGATAAACACTGGGGTCAAGGGGACTTTTTGCAAATCTATGGCTACCTTCTAGACACGACCCCTCAAACAGAAACCAAAACGCTTCCGATAGCAAAATTGTGTCCCCTTGCCGACAGATTTTTCATTCGTACTCAGACATGTTTACAGAGAATAATTACCCAAAGACATTACACTTTTCCGACCATAAATCTGAAGTTAAATACAGTCTACGTGGGTCAGATCCAGTGAAGAAAACCCTAACCCTAGATTCTACTTCCTTTCATTTTGTCTTCCAAAACCAACGCAATAAATGTCGGTTTACACAAGAGCTCACCGCACTCCCACACCGGGCCAGCCCCGGTGTTATAAAACTGACTTCTGCTGTGTGAGCTTGAAGTGCTCTAACTGTAGTGGAGTGGAGAGGAGAGCAGGATCTGAAGAGTTTTCACTTACAGTTTTTATAGTTATTATTTTGGGTTGCCTTCATTGCTGCTGCTGCCGCCTGCCAGGATGCGGATTAAGTCAAAGAAGAAAACAAAGAATTGGAGCAGTTTTAGTTCTTGATCACATGTTTACCTCGGCTTATATTCATCTCATAAAAGTAGTGGTGATGTTTAAAATAGGTGCGTAGAGTTTTCTTATTAAACAAAGAGAAATTTGACCTGATTGTTGATCAAAGATGGAATTATTTCTATTCTTATAGAGGCTCAGTGCATACAGATCCTAATAATGGAAGCAAATGTTACTGCTTTCTATCTTAATATGGAAACCCATAGATTGGGCTGGTGCTTAACTGGACCACTGCCCAAGCCTGGCACGAAGCCATACTGTAATACATATGCAGATGCAGATAATTGCTTAGAGGGAGAAAAAAAATACTTGCTGGGATTTTTTTTCTTCCAAAGTGGCTTCAGTGACAGGGAACAGAAACACATTGCTTGATGATTTCCAATGAACTGTTTACGTGAACGCTTAATTGGCCAAATAGTGTGTGTATTTATATGTAGCAAAGCATGTAATTCAGCACAAATGCTGACTAAAAAGTGGACAAATATGCACTGGAAGAAAGTTCATTTTTATTAAGAATTGTTCTATCTAGATGCAACACAGGAGCTGCCTTTCCTTGTTTTCAAAAATCCTAAATAATGATACCCATAAATGCTGCATGACAATATTCGTCCCACGACTGTATCAACAGTAGTGCGAGGCGAGGGAAACACATGATGAAGTCATTTTTTCACACTTGCAGTACTGTTCGAGTCACGGCTCTGTGACTATGTAGGGCAGTGCTGCTGAATGGATTATCAAAGCTGCCATTTAAAACCAAATGTATTTGGAGTAGGTGCATCCACTGTGCTAGGGGTAACGCAGGGCATGTTTAGTCTGATTGGGCTATTATTCCAATGACTAATAGAAATATTTCACTCCATACGGTTCTGTCTGATGTGCTGAAAATAGACACAAAAAGGGGCAGTTTACCCTCCAGAAAGTACATACTGTAATACTTGGCTCTGCTCCCGAGAGCCCCGCACTATGAGGTGGCTGTTTTACAGAGCTTCATGTTGCATATGGGTGGGTAATATGGAGGAAACAGAAGGAAGCTTTCAGCAGATCATTTCAGCTGCTGTTCAGTCAGCTCTACAGGAAGCATTTTGGCAGAATCAGTGCCGTAATAATTGCCTGAACATGTTGCTTTGCGGGGAGGATGATAATGGTGAAGCAAGCACATTGGTATAGCAATTCTTGTTATGCTGTGAAATCTGTCACACTCATTTTCCCTCTCCGCACCATTGGTTTAGCCTGGTGAGTTTAACTAAGGTTACACAGCATATGCAGATGACTGATAATAAGGAACCAGAAAAGAAGTATTGCCATTTTGTTTTTTACTTAAGTCAGCTGTTTTCAAAATATATTGATATCTTTTAACAGAGCACAATATACTCTCTGATTAACATGTTGTGCTGTGTTACACATAGGCTACTGTAATTGCTCATTGATCCTTACCAAACACAAATTAGTTGGCACAAGTAGGGTTTCAATGAATCGTTTGGTCTTTAAAATGTTCATCATAATTTCCCAGAACCCAAATATGTAATGCAATACATAAATATATTGATTTCACTATCATATATGACAAAGAAAAGCAACAACTCCACACATTTGAGAAGCTGGAGCCATGATAGTGTTTGCCGTTTTTTTTAAAATTCAAAATGATTAATTCACTATCAAAACATCCTCTGGGGACCAGAGATATCTGTACCCCATGTCATGGCTATCCATCTAATAAGTTTGAGATATTTTAGTCTGGACTAACTAGACTGACTTACATCTCTACGTCTTCTCAACGTTTCTTAACTATCTTGACATCATGCCAGAAAGTTGTTAAAAACAAATAGTTTGAGGAATAATAGCTGACATGTTAGTGTCATTATTGCGTTTTCTTCAATTCTACAGTTGTATTAAATAGGATTTAAATTACAATATTTCTTTAAATGTATTTATTATATTTAAGTATTATACATTACTAATTATTTTCAGTATTTTGCAAAGCATTATGGACTTTTGAAATCGATAATCACTACACCAACACTGAATGAGTATTAGCATCCCATGCATCTTTTTTAGTCCGGTGCTCCACCTTCTTTAGACTTTTGTTTTGTCATTCTTCACTTAATTCTCTCAACTTTTCTTTTCAATGTCTGTGTGTGCACATGGTCCTGCAGACTCATGTGCTTTTATGTGGATTTGCGGAGCATTTACCAGCTAATAAGGATCAACTGGCATGCACATTCAATTTAAGGTTTAAAGAACACACCATGAATTTGACGTACACTTTTCCTAGGACTTTTTTCAAGAACAAATTTACAAAAACACTTAACACTTAAACACTTAAAACCTAAGATATTGGTGAATGAGACCCAATGAGTCTCATAATTAACTGCAACACAAGTGCAGTGAAACTGAAACTGACAAAGATAAAAAAACATAATAACCTTGTTGGTCTCCTCTGGATAGATCCTGCTGGAGCCGGCGGTGATCCAGGACGTCCTGTCTGCAGGCAGCCACCTTCAGCTACTGGAGCTCCTCAGCCTCTGCTCCCACTACCTCATCCAGGTACACACACACACACACACACACACACACACGCACACACACACACACACACAAACACTGTTGTGTTTCCATCACTTTAGAGAACATTACATTAATTTACCGCTACTTGCCTGAATGAAGATTCAAGAGTCAAGATGTTAATTGTCACTTTCGCTGTTGGCTCCATTAAAGAAAAAAAAGTTAATAGTAAATATAAAAAGACATATAAAATATAATAACAAAATATGTAATAATCCGAACACTAACCTAACCTCTAAACCAAGTCGTCACCCTAAAATGTAATGATTTTACGTTGTGGGGACTTGCATTATGTGCCCAAAAGGAATGCAAGTCCCTACAATGTGACAGTGTAAACATGTGTGTCCCCACAACATGAGTAATACACACACGCACGCACGCACGCACGCACGCATGCATGCACGCACACACGCACACACACACACAAACACACTCACACACACACACTCATGCACATGCACACACCACAGTCCTCCTGTGTGTGACTTGCAGAGTTCCCATCAGGTTCATGTAAATCCTGTACTATCATGGAGTTTTGATGAGTGTGTTTCACTCAGGAACAGATGGATGATATAATCCTGTCTGCAGGGAATATCAAGAAAGTGTACAAATGGGCCACTTCTCTTGAAGTGGAATAGCGTTTACATTATGACTTTTGTAGTGTATTAGTATCATGGTCCAATTCTCAACCGCACTAGAAACCAAAGACAACCAGGGTTTTTAGGTCATGGCGTTAAGTGCCCTGTCTTTGTTATAGAAAAAGATGTACTGTAAATTGACAGATGACAGAAACCCGGATAAGGTGTTTACGGGCTAGGAGCCAGTTAGCTTAGCTTAGGACAAAGACTGGAAACAGAAAGAAACAACTAGTCTAGCGCCATAACAAACTCATTCTAACTGTTATGTTTTATCCGTACAGAGAGCATTGTAAAAGTGTAAAAACAACAAGTTGGTTTTAAAGGAATACTTCGACCCCGAAAAGGAAAATTTGTATATCAACTACTCTAACTTTATTCCTGAAGATTCATTCATTTCTTACCTTTAGACAGAGGCAGCTGTTCATGCTTCCAGTCTTTATGCTAAGCTAAGCTCACTGTCGCCTGGCTCAAGCTTTATTGATATGAGAGAGCGGTATCGATCATTTCATCTAAATCTCCCAAAATGTCAAACTTCAAGCTGACATCGCTGTGAAGTTTGATGTCAAAAGTAGTTCATGTACGAAACAAACTGCTATAATTATTCAAATTCAACATTCTCTTGCACTCTGTAATTAATGGTGTCGTGTGAAGGTCACAGGTCAGAGTCAGTTGGAGAGTGAAGCCCTTGAGCCGGTACAGATTCAGTGTGCTGCTCAAGGACACTGGTGTTGGGGACAGTGAGGTTAATGCTTGTCAGCTAAGGTGCCTGAGTCCAGAGAAGAACTAGGCCGCCCTGCCGTTTGTTTTATGTATTTTATCATAGATGGATCTGTTGGAACAGAGGCAAGGACTGTCCTCTGGGTATGCAGCCAAAGGCTGCTGCAGATAAGTCAGGTTGAGGTTGTTGCAGAGCAGAAACACTCAGAGGTAATTGATACACAGTTTCATATGTTTCCGTGGAATTCAATGCATTTTACAGCAGTTTTAGAATCACTTAATTACATGCATTTATATATAAATATACTCCACAGAACTACTACTGTTTCATGTTGTGCATCTCGATTCTTTTATGCTGGATTTTACCATCCAAGTCTTCACAGTTACATCACAATTGTCAACTTAGCTCAAATGTGACATCTGGTGGTGGCAAAAGCTATTGGTTTGTAGTGACCAGACCACGGCTCACTATAAAGAAGAAAGCAAACTCCTGAAGAATGTCATTGATTGTTCTGTTTGTTCATCTCTTCACTTGCTAACGTCCTTGTTTGCAGAACACATGTCAGCTGACTGTTTTATTTGGTGTGTGGTGCAAAGTGGGCAGGAAGTAAGACCAGACCACTAACATTGATTTTCCAATACAGACGGCACCAATTGATTGACATGTATAATGTACCAACCAGTCAGCATCATATGATGGATAACTGATGTGCAATACTCAGTTAACTGAATATTGAGTAACTGATACTACACTTGCTATGTAGAGCGCTGTAAGTCCTTTATCTGAAAGGATTCTAATGACACATTTTTTTATGGTCTGTATTTGTGAATATGGAAGCCCATAGGGGACTTTATTAAAATGCTAATGTAAAACTTGAAAATGAAAATGATATTCCACACAATAGCGTTATCAGTTTCCACATATGCATGTGTTACTTGAGTAAAAATGAAGATGAAAATGCAATATTGTAAATTGCATTTTGATACTTAATTTTCAAAGTAGTACAGTGGACAATATTCAAATGTTAATTCAAATTTGAAAATGAAAATGAGCTCTTTACTCAGATACACATACATATGTGGAAAATGTATTTGCTATTGTTGGGAATATCATTATCATTTATTCGTATATATATATATATATAAAATATATATTTATTTCATATTATATTATCATTTGAATAAAGTCCCCTGTGTGATTGTTGCTGTTGTTATTTGTATAATCACCATCTAATACTTAATGAAGATTTTCAATCTCATTTGTTTAAAATCCTGATTCAGAGATTACACAAAATACACACTTTTACATACCTTTTCTGTGAAATAGTAGTACAATTTAAATGTAGTTTAAAAAAAATATCTACTTCAAACACTGAGTGGTTGATCCATGAATGTATTTTATTATTACAAGTTGAGTACGAGCTGATGCATGTTTGTACTGTATGTGCTGAAGAACAGCCAGCAGATGGCAGTCTTATTCCACCGGTCAGGCCTCATTTCCTTTTATTTACCTCCTTCCCACTCCTTCATTTCTGTCTGTCTGTCTCTGCAGTTGGCATCTGTAATGTTATCATTTAACTATGAAATTGAAATCAATCCACAGTTAATGCGTGCATACTGTATATGTGTGGCTTACATACGTATCAGGAATAAGTGTCCAACTCTTGGATGTGGGTTTAAAAAAAACAAAAAAAAACAGACATCAACTGGTAAATGTGACATATTCTTTAAAAAATCATTGCTATTTATGGTGAATACATGTGTTCATTTGTATGTTTTACGTATTCCCCCTGCAGGAACTGAGCAGCGTGAACTACCTGGAGCTGTACCGTGTGGCCGACCTGTTCCATCTCCCCGCCTTAGAGGAGGCCGTGGTGGGCTTCCTGGTGGAGCATCTGTCTGAGCTGAGCCAGAGCCGGCAGGACGAGGCCCTGCAGCTGCCCTACCGCCTCCTCAGGGACGTGCTGAAGAGCGACCGCCTCACCTCTCTGAGCGAGGAGGAGATATGGAAGGTACTGTGTGTGTGTGCGTGTGCGTGTGCGTGTGCGTGTGCGTGTGTGTGTGTGTGTGTGTGTGTGGTCATGGCTTTTCCATGTGAGTAGAGGCATGGGACGCAGTGTCAAGGTGTTAAAGTAATATTTTGATGAAAAATAAAGTGAGAGACAATCATCTCAGCTTTGAACAAATTGCATCTCTGTGCCAAACGACTCTGTATATAACACACGCACACACACACACACACACAGAAATGCATGACACACTGCATAGCCCGCACACAGGCTAATAAACAACAAATTAAACACTGCCAGCTGCATCTCACACTGTTTGTTTATATTAATGAGGATGTGCAATAAGGAAGGACTGTTTTTGAACTGTGTGTACGTGCGGTGGATCGTGTATGCATGTTAGCGTGCATGTGCATGAACTGCCGGGATTGTGGAGTGAAGCGGCAGTGTGGGGTGGAGACTTACTGTTTTGACTGTTCATTTGCACCAATCAGCCTCCCCCCTTCCGCCTTCCCCCCTCCGATCTCTCTCTCCCTCTCTGTCTTTCTCCCCTTCTCCTCTCTGATTAGGCCCACCGCGGCTCCATCAGGGCCCCAATCCCCCAGCTGTCACTCGGCCGCCCGTCTGATTGAAAACAATCAGGCCTCTGATGGCACAATTACCCTGACCCTTTAGCCAGCCGCCGCCGCCATAATCAGCCTCTGATTAGGCTGCTTTGGGCCTCCTTCACTTCGCCCAGAAGGTTAATTTGGGCATCAGACGGAAGCGAACGGCAAGCGGAGGCCGTCGTCCGAAAAGGGTGGGGGTTTGAGGTGTTGAGGGGGGGTGTGTACACGCCAATACCGGACCGATATAGCTTGGCAGTCAATCATCGTCACTCAGAGTTTTCTTAGAGTCTCTCACGCTCCGGAAATCACATTTTCTCTGGCTTTGTTTTTTTTTTTAACCTCTCTCTTCTTTCTTGCCATCCTTTGCTCGGCCTTTCTTTAGCTTTCCCCCCCTCCCCTTACCTCTCTCTCTCTCTCTCTCTCTCTCCCTCGCTATCTCTCCCTGTCTTTTGTGGTCTCTCCCTTTCACACACACAGACAGACACACACACACACACACACACACACACACACACACACACACACACACACACACGCACTCTCGCACTTTCTCTTTGAGAGCGTAGGGCAAGGAGGGAGAAGGAGTTGATTTATTCTGTGCCCTGAGGAAGTTTCGTGATGCAGCGTGACCTTCACAGTCAGCTGCCGTAGTGCACACGCACGCACGCACACGCACGCACGCACTCACACACACACACACACACACGCACACACACTCAGAAACACACACACATACTGTCACTTCAGAGCAATGAGGAGGAGAGAGGCGGGGTGAGCGGTAGAGAAAGGGAGGTAGAGACAGGAGAGTGGCACAGATACCATAAAGAGACAATCCTGACTTGCATGTTTGTTGCATATTCACACATTTTAGAGTGGATTAGAGGGGGAATAAAGGGAAAGCTGTTCAGCGCACATTAAGTAGTAGTCTATAAATCATACACCAAATGCTGTCTTTTGATTCCTGGTGTGATACGGTGGATTTTGTCTGATTTGTCCGTGGTCTGAAAACAATATGTTGCCAGTTTCCACTGCCCTGAAAACTCGTCTTCATTCTGCTTTACTAAGTTCTCCGTCTCTGCACAGATTATGTTAAAAACCACTTTGTTTTCCCGATAATGGTATCAGTGATCACCAGTCATCTCGCCCACATTCACACCTCGTCGCAACTAAATAACCTTCCACAGCTCTCAAGTTCAATTAAATTCTCTGCACTCCAGTTTGCCTGCATTAAACAAAGGAAGGTGCCTGTGGATATTTACCGTTTGTATATTGAATGCTGCTGATTAATAAATACTTGTGTGTGTGTGTGTGTGTGTGTGTGTGTGTGTGTGTGTGTCTGTGTGTCTGTGTGTGTTTTGGCAAGTATGGATGCAGTGCGTGCGCGCCTCAGTCTTGCCATAATAGCCTATAGGTGTGTAGAAAAATAATTCTGATAAGCAGTCCTACGCTCGTTTCTTTTCCTATTATTTTCTTATTTTTTTCCTCCTCATTCCTCTAATCTTTCATTCTTTTCATACGAACTCATCCTAACTTCTTCCGTCTTCCAACCCCCTTTTAAGGGAATGTATGAAACGTTTTTGGATGGGGAAGAGGTTGAACCTTGCGTTTCAAATTAAAAACAAAGAGAATTATTAATATTTTCTTCGGACCCTCCCCTTGACTTGTAAAAAAACAGTATTGATTTGGTTCAACTCGTTATCAATAATAACCAAAAGAGGCAAAGCACAAATAATTTATGACGGTGTGCAAAGTACTCATTAGGCCCCTGTCGAAATGATATTAGTGGATAACCATTATTGTGTAATAGGACTGTCACGATATCAGATTTTCACTAAAGGATTATGTGTCCAAAAGAATTCACAATATCGATATTATCGCGATATCTATAGAAAAAAAGAGTCAAATTCATCTTTTACTTTGTTTAATGTGCATTTTATCTATTTTTTTGTGAATGAATCACTCTTAAAATATGAGTGTAGGGAGGTGGAGAGAGAGTCTATAACCATAACTGTATTTATATAATATGCCTGGATGTGCATTATTAACATGATTTCAATATTTCCTTTTTTAAATATCACAGTTATTGACAATATTGGTATCTACGACACCCCTACTATGTAAGCAGCATTTTATGTTTTAGCAGAAAATGGAAATATTCCAAGTACCTCAAAATAATACTAAAGTACAGTACTCGCATATATCTGCTTAGTTATCCTCCATCACTGCTTGTCACTCTTTTTTAAAATAAAGATCTGCTAAGCAAACATTTATTATTGCCACTAAATGATTGAACTATAATTTGACTTATATCATATATATCATTTATACGACTTCTCTACTCGATGTGTCTCTAGTTGGTGGTTCTGTGGCTGGAACACGACTGTCGCTACCAGTACACTGAGGATCTACTCCAACACGTCCGCTACAGCCTGATGGACGTACCCACGCTGCACCACCTCGCTCGCAGCCACTCTCTGGTCCAGTCCAGCCCCACTGCTGCCGCCCTTGTGGAGGAGGCCTTGGACTACCACCACGCCACCTTTGCCCAGCCCCTCCGCCAGTCAGCTCGCACCCGGCCTCGCTTCCAGTCTCTCACCCTCTACATAGCAGGGGGGAGGAAGCGGGAGGTGAGCAGAGTCAGGGAGTTGCGGTACTTTAACCCGGCTGCGCAGGAGCATGTACGCGTCGCAGGTGCGTCGAACTGGAGCAAGCTGGCGCCCATGCCCACCGGGCGCAGCCACCACTGTGTGGCCGTAATGGGGAACTTCCTGTTTGTTGTGGGTGGGGAGGTGGAGCATGCCACCGGGAGGACATGTGCCGTAAGGACCGCTTGTCGATACGACCCCAGGGGAAACTGTTGGACTGAGATTGCCCCCATGAAGGCCTGCAGAGAACACTTTGTCCTGGGTGTGCTGGGTCAGTACCTCTACGCAGTGGGGGGCAGGAACGAGCTGAGGCAGGTGCTGCCCTCTGTGGAGCGCTACTGTCCCAAGAGGAACAAATGGATGTTTGTCCAACCCTTCGACCGCTCACTGTCCTGCCACGCTGGCTGCGTGGCCGACAACCTGCTCTGGGTTTCAGGTATACAGCGATAAGGAAGACGGACTCGAGACACTCACACCTTGATTCTACACATTTATATACACGGGTTTAAACACTGCTGTATGCACATTCGTACCAACATCTTTTGTCTGATAAAAGCCAAAGGTGTGTTTGTGTTACAGGTGGGGTGACAAACACAGCTCAGTACCAGAATCGACTGATGGTGTACGACCCCGAACAGGTAACTGAAGTGACGAGATCTTACACTTTTATTATTTTTTTGGGCTTTTCTGCTTTATTTGAAAGTGAGAGGCAGACAGGAAAGGCAGGGGAGAGAGAGGAGATGACATGCAGTCAAGGGCCCCGGGCCCCAAATGGTAACACGCTCTACCCAGCGTAAACAACGCTAAAAAAAAAAAGAGTGAAAATTACTTACATTTGCCATGTGGCCAGAAACGTACATGACCTTAAAGTACATAAAGTCTCAGTAGAGTGCAGATCTGTGTCTCCCTCTGCCCTGCCATACAAAGAAGAGTTGAATCTCACTCAATTGTCCCTCCCGCCTCCCTTACAGTCAGGATGGTGGCACGCACACGACCGAACACTCCCCACAGGCTTACGCCCGGCAGAGATGTTAATGGTGTAACGTGTCTGCTGTCTGTGTACAGATTACTGTCTGCTTACACATTTGCCATATCAGCCAGTAGTGTAAAAATATGTCAGTGTTGTATTTAATTCTTGTTGAGTTGCCACTAAGTGGCCAAAGAAATCAATAAATAAAGGTTGGAAATGTCTTTTATTACCTTGTATGCAGCCATTGGGTTCCTTTCAGTTCTATACATAATGGATCAAAACGGCAAGAACGCCTGTGGCATTAAGAACTACTTAACTGTCAGACGTGTTTCGGTTCATCGTCAAAATATAAACTCAGGAGTAGGACGACAGTCCACTTAAATTGTTTCTGAATGGATTCCACAGACGTTTCGAGAAGCGTGCAAACTGGCAACCGTGTTACAAGTGTTGCTGTAGTTTTAACCCCTTAAGATGCTTTCCCTTCTCTATGCACCTTGCAAGTAGGTACTTTTTTTGCCAGAAACTCCCACGCTAATTCAGTTCTGTACAGTCAGTTGTCAGACTTGCTTCCTCCTGAGGTGTTACAAATTGTAAGTAACGCAGTGTATTAACTTAAAGGCACAGTTCACCCCAACATCAAAAACGTACATATTATCTGTAATGTTATTTATCAATGTAGAATTGTTTGGTTGGGTGTTGCCGAGTGTTTGAGATGTCCGCCTTCTCTCCAATATAATGGAACTAGATGGCACTCGGCTTGAGGTGCTCAAAGCACTCAGGAGAGCCTCTCATCCATGAGTAGATGCTTCCTTTTGCGCAGTGATTTGGTAGAAAGAAAACAGTCCCTACATGAACCTGCCCACCACAAGGTCTGCGGATTATCTTGAATAACCGTGTTAGGATTTCTTGAAAGAGACGTTGCTGTTGAGTTTTTCAAATGTATTTTTTTTTTTTTGGGTGCTTTGAGCACCACAAGCCGAGTGCCATCTAGCTCCATTATATTGGAGAGAAGGCAGAAATCTCTACGGCCGACATCTCCAACACTCGGCAACAACACCAAGACAATCTAGATTGATAAACAGCACTACAGGTAAGAGGGAAAATATGTATTTTCGATTTTTTGTTTGCCTTGAAATGTCCCTTTAATACTGTAATTTGTGTTTCTCCATGTGGTCATTCACTGCTGTCTCTGTCGACTGTGTACATAAAGCTGTTCACTGCACATATCATTGCCCGTCTGTCCGTCCTGCAACAACTTTCTTTCATCTGTTGATCTCCCTTGTTTCTCTACCGATGCTTTTGTTAGTCGTTCCTTATCTGAATAAGGGTGTAAGGATAGAGGGTATCTTAGTGTTCAGATTTCAAAGCCTGCTAAAACAGATTTCAGATTTTGGGCCATATAAACAAAAACTGGCTTGACAGCCAATGTGAGGTCTGCATTAATGTTTGTGAAAGTAACGGTAGAGTTGGGAGGTGAGGCAGTGCATACTTTTGAGAAAAAAACAGTGCAACAATAATGACCTTTTTCAGAAAATAAATGCAGACATTATGTGTGATGGATTACACAACAGGCAGGTGTCAAGAGTCTGCTAATTGATTTTCACACCATATGGAAATTAATTGGAAACCAATGACATCGTGGAAAAATAGGAAAACTACATAAACAATTGTACAATTCTACAGCTTACTTTAGATTTGAATCCAAAGTAAAGTATGTTTTTTGCGATTCGTAGTAAATGTGTCATGTTACAAAAACATTGGTACTGGTGCTTTAATGTAAAATCCTCCCACGATTGCTTCTACAAGGTCACAACCTCTAATCCTAAATGCAAAGTGAACGCTCATACACACACACACACACACACACACACACACACACACACGAGTATGGATTTAGTTTAATATATTGTCTGTATTTGCGATCCTCACAGCTAACTGTAGTGGAATGTAGTAAGCTGCCGTTTGTGTTTGTGTATGTATATGAGCCAGCTGTTAAAGAGGGCTGGGTCTCGGTGAGGCCGTATATAGTATGGAGGTGTGCAGGGTGTATATGTGTAAGGTGCATATCCATATGGGTCTCTGTTTGTACATGTTGGCGTGGAAGCGAGGGAACGAAGAAGCGAGCAAAAGAGAGAGGGAGAGAAGTCTCATTTGTATTCACCATGAATCTACATTCACCTGCCAGAGCAACAGCAACCCCCCACCCACTCTACCCTCAACAGATGGCCACCCGTCAGCTCCCAGCAGACACACACACACATACTCACTCTCTCTTTCTCTGCCTCAATCAAACGCACACACACACACACACACACACACACACACTGACACAAAATAAGCTTCGACACACTTAGTAAAATGAGCGGGGATCCTCGGTGTAAAATGGAGTGGCTGAAACATATGATTAGAAATAGGGAGGGAAGTCATTAGTACGAGCCAGAGCTCCAGTGTCATGTTATTTATCTAGCACTGAGCATACATCAATTACCCATGCATGGATATGCTTAAATATTAATCTTCTTATTCATCCTCCTTCCCTTCCCGCCCTCTCTGTTCCTCTCTCCCTCTTCCTACCTGCTTCTCATCTGCATCAAATCCTTTTCTTCCTTATGTCTTTGCCACAACCTGCTTCTCCCCTAATCTATTCTCCTCCACCACCTCCTTTTCAGGACCAATGGTTGGCCCGCAGTCCCATGTTGCAGAGGCGAGTTTACCACGTCATGGCGGCGGTGAGGAGGCAGCTCTACGTGCTAGGTGGGAACGACCTGGATTACAACAACGACCGCATCCTGGTCCGCCACATCGACTCCTACAACATGGACCTGGACCAATGGACGCGCTGCGCCTTCAGCCTCCTCACGGGTGGGCAAAGTGACCATGCCTACACTTACAAATGTGTACTGGGGATGATTAATCAGTTGATTGTAACCAATTGGTCAAGCCTCTGGTGGTGCAAAAATAGCTCGCTAAGTAAGACTTCTATGTAACATACACTCATTTAAAGGAATAGTTTGACAAACGCTTATTCACTTTCTTGCTGAAAGTTAGATGAGTAGATGGATACCACTCCCATGTATGTACGCTAAATCTGAAGCTATAGTCAGGAGTCTTGGCTTAGCACAAAAACGGGCTGTTTCTCCTTGTTTCTATCATCTAAGAAGTGAATAAGTATATTTCCCAAAATGTCAAACTATTGCTTTAACTGGAGAAGGTCCTATCCCATCTCACTGAGACAGTGCACACACAGGAATTGACAAATAAAAATGCATTACTGCTACTCCTAAAACTATGATGGCGTACAAGATAAAATAAACATGTAGCTGATGGGGAGGGGGGGGGTTAAAATAACATAAATGTATGAGAAAAAATAACACATTTAAGAGAAAAACACTTGAATATTGCCTGAGTCTCTAAGTCATAAATTGTCAAAATAAAACTGTCAAGGAACCACATCGCTTCACTTTGCAATGTTGGATCAACCTCGTCACTCCACAGGCGCCGCTGCTTGCCATGGTTTATGCCTGCAGTGATATAATCCAATTCTACTTTTGTAATCAGATTTAGCAATAAAGAAATACTCTTGATTTTAATCCCAGATGCACCATGTTGCCATAAGCATCCGGACTTTGAGGAGACATTGCTGTGAATTGGGAAGAAGAGAAGAACATAGTGATTTGGATGAGGTGATGTGTGATGTGCATCAGGAAGTACAACACAGTGGACAGATGAAGGATGTCTTCATGTTCCACACTGTTGCACCTCCTCACCAACGTGTCCTGCCTGTGCTGTGAGGAGGTCCATCCAACCTTGCAAAGTGAAGCCATGTGGTTCCTTGACAAAAAAAAATTCAATAAAATTGTGACTTTATAATCTCAGAGAATATTCAAGTTTTTTTCTTGTAAATTTCCAACTGTAATTGCAGAAATTCTGATTATTATTATTATTATTCGGATTTCTTTTTAATATTACTCTCACTACAATGGCCCTAATACGCCATTGTAGAGCTCTTTCCAAGGGAAATCAACAGAAATGGCTGATTCTTGTCATCATATGCAACATTATGTAAATTATGGGTATTGCAGTCCTTGACATTCAAACAGTGGGGATAATAACAGGCGAAATTGCCCAGTGCAGCTCTTTAACTTTATTTTGAACATCTATAGCTCTGGAACCAATATTTTTTAGTTTCAGTAGATATATTTTAAAGTGTTTAAAAGCAATATTTTTACATGGATATGCAGTGCATTCAGAAAGTATTCAGACCCCTTCGCTTTTTCAACATTTTGTTACGTTACAGCGTAACTGGAATATCACATTTACACAAGTATTCAGACCCTTTGCTATGAGCTCAGCTGCATCCTGTTTCCATTGATCATCCTTGAGATGTTTCTACAACTTGATTGGAGTCCACCTGTGGTAAATTAAATTAAACTGGACATGATTTGGAAAGGCACACACCTCGCTATATAAGGTCCCACAGCTGACCGTGCATGTCAGAGCAAAAACCAAGCCATGGAGATGAAGGAATTGTCCGTAGACCTCCGAGACAGGAGTGTGTCGAGACACAGATCTGGGTAAGGGTATAAAACCATTTCTTCAGCATTGCAAGTCCCAAAGAGCCCAGTGGCCAACAGCATTCTTAAATGGAAGACATTTGGAACAACCAGGACTCTTCATAGAGCCGGCCGCCCGGCCAAACTGAGCAATCGGGGGAGAATGGCCTTGGTCAGGGAGGTGAATAGGAATCCAAAGGTCACTCTGACAGAGCTCCAGAGTTCCTCTGTGGAGATGGGAGAACCTTCCAGAAGGACAACTATTTCTGCAGCCCTCCACCAATCAGGACTTTATGTGGCCAGACGGAAGCCACTCCTCAGTAACAGGCACATGACAGCCCGCTGAAGGACTCTCAGACCATGAGAAACAAGATTCTCTGGTCCCTTTGGCCTGAATGCCAAGCGTCTGGAGGAAACCAGGCACTGCTCATCACCTGGCCAATACCATACCTACGGTGAAGCATGGTGGTGGTGGACCATGCTGCGGGGATGTGTTTCAGCGGCAGGAACTGAGAGACTAGTCTGGATCGAGGGAAAGAGGAACAGAGCAAAGAGGAGAGATCAGAGAGATCCTTGGTGAAAACCTGCTCCAGAGTGTTCAGGACCTCAGACTGGGGCGGAGGTTCACCCTCCAACAGGACAATGACCCTAAGCACACAGCCGAGACGACACAGGAGTGGCTGCGTGACAAGTCTGTGAATGTCTTTGAGTGGCCCAGCCAGAGCCCGGACTTGAACCCGATCGAACATCTCTGGAGGGACCTGAAAAATGCTGTCCATCGACGCTCCCCATCCAACCTGACTGAGCTTGAGAGGATCTGCAGAGAAGACTGGGAGAAATGACCCAAATCCAGCTGTGCCGAGCTTGTAGCGTCATACCCAAGAAGACCTGAGGCTGTAATCGCTGCCAAAGGTGCCTCAACCAAGTACTGAGCAAAGGGTCTGAACACTTATGTAAATGTGATATTTTAGTTTTTTTTATTACTTTGCCAAAAAATTCTAAACACCTGTTTTCACTTTGTCATTATGAGCTTATGTGTGTAGATTGATGATGTGTGGAGCGTGGAAGTCCGAATATATAATATCTATGCTTTTTCAAACTTTGATTGTAGCTTATTTAGTCATGAATATTAAAATTTTCAGGGGCTTTAATGCAAATGTATCTTATTAAGTTCCAATAAGGTACAGTATGTAGTACATAGAAGCATAGGTTGAGTAAAGCTCTCTGCTTTATCCTCCTCTCATTAGATAAAAACACAACGCATAATGCTGTGCTGGTTGCGAGTAGGCGGTTGCATGATATACAATGAACACACACAAATCCCTTCTTTGGACCCCTGGGCATGCTGCATCTATAGCCTCCAGGCTGGTGGAGGTGGGATGGAGTACCACCTCCAGTAGAGGCACAATCTGTCGTGCATATACTGTAGGATGTGGTCATATTCTCTCATTTCATGTCTTCAATGAAGTCTTACAGGGTTTAAAGTTGAGGTGACTTTACTATTCCTCCTCCTCTACTCCCATATGACTCTCCTCTTTTGCTCTGTCCTCATATCTGTAAAAGTTTAAGACAAAGTCACAGGAAAGAGAACAGGAGCTCAATCTTGGCTCTCCATACACTCCCGCCCTTGCCCATCTTTCTCCATCTCTCTCTCTCTCTCTCTCTCTCTCTCTCTCTGTGTCCCGGGGGGACATGGAAGTCATATTGTCAGCATGCCTCCTGTCTGGCACAGTGAAGCATTGTGTCGGCTCTGTCCTCCGCAGGTCAAAATGAGTCCGGAGTAGCCGTCCACGATGACAGGATCTATGTGGTTGGAGGATACTCCATTTGGACCAACGAGCCTCTAGCATGCATTCAGGTGAGTGGTGAGGCGTTAAGATTTAGCCTCATAACAGTTGTGAAACTTGTTATTAGTTCATCAGATAAAGATATATGAATCCAGGTATTCTATTGATAACATGCTGTTCATACAGTGATGTGAAACGGTCGCACAAAAACGCTAACATAGCCATTGGACGAGCCCCGACATCTCGTAGAGTTAAACATTGGGCCTTGATCGGCCATTTTCTAAGTTGGATCTAAAATGATTTCTCTCCTGTGTTTATGACTTAAAAACAATTTTTTCAGCAAGTGTTTGTTGTTGTAGTACAAATTTGGTCCACACGAGGCTAAAGTGCACCACTGCCCCATAACTATGCTTTATCAATCAAAGTAGTAGATGTTCCCCTTCCCTTTTGTTTCTTTTTTTAACTTTTAGACCCTTCTCTTTGTTTGCCATGATGTGCAATTTAAGATTATTGCTAATAAGGAGAATAAGGAGTAGAGTTATTGTACTTTCTCACTTGCCTGTCAGGGTTTGCGTTGTCTAGCAATGTTAAAAACATTTATTTTTAACGCTGCCTTCAAGCGCTGTCAGTAATAAACAAATATTTCAGTTACCAAAATGTGACTGTAAAGTGGCAAAGAGCATGGTTTGAATATCATGGTGGTAAAGTTATTTGTGTTATGTGCTCTGCACTGCTTTATAGAAACAAACAAGACAGAAAACTTCCAGGGTTTTGTGTTCGTATGAGGTGGCGGAAGCTTTAATAACATGTACTTTCCTTTTCTGTGAAAATGAGGAGGTAACTCAGTCATATTTAAACTGATGTGCTTGAAGGTAGTTTGAGGAAAACCATATATTACTTAATAGGTTTTCCCTTTCCAGGTGCTGGATCTGAGCACAGAGGGCAAGGAGGAGGTTTTCTATGGGCCGACACTGCCATTCGCCTCCAATGGGATAGCAACGTGTTTCCTCCCTGCTCCTTACTTCACCTGCCCAAATCTACAGACTCTACAAGTACCCCATCACAGGATAGGTGCTGTTTGAACCACTGATGAACAAAAACGTCAGAAGATATGAACACATTAACCACAGAATGGAGGAGCCTCACCTCGACTCTGGACCGTCAGTATTTGCAAGCGTGGCAGACAAAAATGCCCCGGATCATAGCAATCATTCTCAAACCTGCCATCCCCGTCACACGAGTGTACAGGGATTTCTTTAAGACCCAAACGTAATAACTTTACGACAAGGGCCGCGTTATTCTGCAAGCTTAGAGGAAACTCAAAAACAAGCAGCTGTCACAATAATACAGCATATCTGTTGTATTTCCCCAAAGACTGAGGCACCATTCATGATGTCCAGTGAAGCAAGTTAAGAAAAAAAAAAAAAAAAAAACTCTTGAGGGATTATAATTCCCTAAGAAGACAGGAACAAAATGCAAATCCCATTACCAATAAGTGACTTGTGGGGAGCGGACATTACTGAATTGCTCCATTGTCCACAGGAGGTCAAAGACACTGTCCTCTTTGTAACCCATTATAGGGCTGTGGGAGCTTTTCTAGCTAAAATCACTATAACATTTCCATCAAACCTCTGTAATCACTTTGGTGGCCTGAAAAACGTGCAGGATGTTTTTCAAGATATGAAAAGGACTAAGCCTGTTTTCTCATTGACTCGCATGTATTTTCAAATTACAGATTAGAGTTGATAAGTGTCAAGAGCCTGAAGCTGAAGCCCACGGTGCATACATAACCATTTAAAAAAAAATAAAAAGGTAATATCAGGTAAAAATGACTTGATTAGCAGTGACACACACTGCAGCAGCCCAGAGAGGCAAGTGAGAAAAGAAAAAAAAGATTGATTGGTGACTCATTTTCTAAGTCGGCTCTAAATTGTTGTCCTCTCCTATGTATGACTTAAGAAATGTTTTTTCACCACCAGTTTCACAGATTTAAAAAAAAATTTATAAAAAATGAAGGAATTTAGTAAGATTATCCTGGCAAAACGCACCCCCCCTCCCCTTAAGTCATACACACAGTTGATAAAACTACTTAGAGTAGACCTAGAGAACGGATCACCAGAACTTGCCTCAGGGCTTCCGGGCACTACTTTGTGTGTATGTTATCGACCAGTGTGAGATTGCTCAGGACCTAAAACTGTTTATGTTCAAATGAATGTCCGTCATCATTCAGAGAATAACTGTTGAATATACTCCAAAAAAGTGTGCATATGATATTATAATAACAATCTATTGTGCTGACTTTCAAAACAAATCTACTTCGACCAAAAGAAAGAAAAAAAAAAATGTCTCACTGCACTTCCCTGTTCTGTCCCAAACACGTGTCTGAAAGAATATATGGTACATATTCAGAATAAAAGAGGCTACATGAATTCAACTGGACTGTGTTTTATAGACTGTTAATAGCTACGATGGGAAGGAGGTGAATTACTTAGCAGATAACTGAACACTAATTTAAAGCATCACTTCTACTGCCTTTATTTTGCTTCTCCAACCACATCTGATAACATTGGAGAAAAGGAATGAGAGCCGCTCAGATGCACTGCAGTTTGATGAGGCTGGAAAATGACTAGCAATGACAGAGAATGGGACTTGGTGATTGTGGGACACAGGAGTGAGACTTCATGTGATTAGGTGCAAACTAAAGCCGGATTGCAAGAGATTGCTGTGACTTGGAAAGGCGAGAGAGAATTGGAACAGACAGTACTCGTCTCCTTTACTCTTTGGGCTCCCCCTCGACTGTCATCAAATCTATAATTCAGAGTGCCGACTGAGTAGACACAGACCCAGCACCTGACGGTATTAGCACAAATAGTCATTCATATGTATTGTCACATTTTATTTTATTCATAATGGATCTGCCAAAATGCAGAGCTGCACCTTCTTTACAATATGTACATTATATACAACCTGGTGATATTATGCTTATAGTCCATGGTTGGAACATATCAGGCTCATGCATGAAGGACATTCAGGGTTCTTTAAGTACAGCTGATAAGGCATTGTTAAAAGGGACAGTTCACCTCTAAATGTATTTCCTCTCTTACCTGTAGTGCTATTTATCTAAAGTATTGGAGATATTGGCCCAGTATATGTCTGCCTTCTCTCTAATATAATGTCTTGTGGTGCTCAGAGTGCCAAAAACTACATTTGAAAAACTCAACAGCATCGTGTCTTTCTAGAAATCCTGATCCTGATAGTCAAGATAATCCACAGACCTTGTTGGGAGCGGTTTCATGTAGGAACTATTTACTTTCTACCTAACTACACCCGCCAATGAGCTGTAGCATTAGATAGCTTAGTGACAGGTTTGGTTAGCTTCCTTCTGCGTGGTGATATGGTTGCCGGGTGTAGTTTGGTGAAAAAAAAAATATATAAAATATATATAAAAATATATATATTATGTAGAGGGTAACTGTCCCTTTAAGTAGAGCTGATAAGGCATTTTAAACATTCACAGTTTCATGTATCCAAGCTGTGTTTTTCCAGCATACTGCACCAGCAGATTAGGTTTCACATCAACTCAGCTGATGCAATGCACTCAACCCCCATAGCTTGTAGGATACCCTTGTAAGCAGCACAGTAATGCCCTTTTCTCATACAAATCAAGAAATTTGACACAATAAATGAAGGTCGGTCTGAGCTGGCAGCAGCTCCTGGAGATGGTCCTCCTTCTGAAAAACTTTTCAGTCCACTTCCAGACTAGTTATTTCTGCCTGCCCACTCGCTCCAAGGAGGGACAGCAACTTCCTATATGCAGTCCTGTTACACAGAGAGATGCAGCAGTCACATCAGTAGACACATTCAATAAAAGCATACAGCTGCAGAATATCTCCAGTCCTGTACGCAACGCCTGCTTATTGTCTAGACGACTTAAAAATAGTTTTTTACGGCGATGATTCATGCGCTTGCTCACCTCAAGGCGATGTTCCGGCCCAGTCCTCTCTTGTGTTCCGTGTTTCGCAGACTGACAGACAGGTTGGGAATGAGCGCTTGAACCACAGAGGGATCTAATACAGACACCGTCTCCAGGACACTGTATACCTGCCTGTCGTAGACTCCCTCGTTCTCCTCCACAAACGACCTAGGAGCATTGTGATTACACAAACGGTAAAAACCATGAAGACTAAGATATGTAATATAGATCGTGGTACTCTGTGCCTATATCGGCGTTGCACATCCAACGCCGCACAGCTCTAATACAGGTGCAGATTTTTATTACGAGACATTATTGTCAATTACCGTAAGACGGTGATCATCTGGTCACACGGCCCCTCTGTAGAAGCAGCGGCACATCGCTCCACCACAAGCTGTAAGGCATCTGTGCTCGTCTTCCTCACTGCACAGAAGAAAACACACACACACACACACACACACACACACACACACACACACACACA
>CALSCE010010638.1:7155478-7166445 GCA_943593645.1 Bovichtus variegatus | reverse complement strand
CACACACACACACACACACACACACACACACACACACACACACACACTGATATCATTAGACAGCCCTTCAGTGATTACTATAAACACAAACTTGTTTGTTTTTTTCCTGTATAATTTGCCCCAAAATGAGGATTGATGAAAATTGTAAGCATTAAAGACATGTTTGCAACCATCTCGCTGATAGTAAGTACTACAATTACAGCATTTATTGAGTTGGTAGTGAAGTGACGTTGCAGCAAATGGTGGCCTGGTCACATTTATTTTGGAAGAGCTTGAGGGGGGAAAAAAAGGATTTGAACATTTGCTGTGTTTAATCAAAATTGCATCCAAATTACAGACAAGACAGATAATTCATCGCAGCGTTTAAGATAACTCAATATTATTTACTGAAGCGTGGCCCATTTAGTAGCTCACATTCAGAAAGTTTCCCGTATTAGGAAAAGGGTATTGTTGGGATTTGATCCGTACTGCCTCTCTAAGCGATACTCCTCATCAGTTTGGTTCTTTATCGATAGTCTTAGCTGTACTTTTTCATTACTAAATGCTTAATATATCAGTTGAAACAAGAATAAATTCAGAACAGGATTAGAATGTATATTTTATATATATAACTAGGTGAATATAACAGCAAAGCCACGACATAAACTCAATAATATCTCACTGGAAACAAATCTAAAATGTCATTAAAGTAAATAATATTCCTGAGTGAAGTTTAGAAAGAAGGAAGAACACAGACATCAGTCATTCCTCCCTCTGATGGGATCACTGCCTGCAGGTACCACAGGTTTGTCTCAGCCTGCAGCTAAATTCACATGAATTTGCCAAATTTTAAGACACATAGCAAACTAAGCAAAACAGTGAGACTACTGTACATACAGGTGGCTTTTGTTTTAGCTTGTTGGTAACAAGCTAGTGCACTTGTGTAAAGCATAGCTGTGGTAGTTGAGAGACTGCAGACGGAGCAGATTGAAGTATAATTTTTCGACATGATTATGCTTCTAGAACAGATCTATTGGTAAAGTATTGGCTCTTTACTCGCAAAGGTTTTATTGCACTTACAGTAACAAGCGGAGTTGGAGGTAATCGACGCTGTAGAAAAACTAGACTTTATAAAAGGTCCGGATTATTCTGTGCGTTTATGCACAAGCATGATCTTACCCTGCGGCTCGTTGACCAGCATCACACAGCGCAGCAGAGAGGGGAGGGGCAGAGTGAGGAGGGCGGGGTCTGAGTCACTGTTTCGCCTCAGAAGCTCCAATAGGAACATCAGCACCGCTGCTAGCCGAGGCGGAGGGGCATGACCTTTAAACTGCAGGAAGCTCGTGCTGTAAAATTGGAAAACGAGAAATCATATCAATACGAATGTGGTTAGGTCCTTGATGATAGGATTAAAATTGGGTCAAGATAAGATAAGATAAGATAGAACTTTATTTATCCCGAGGGAAATTGTTGAACAAGTAAAGTAAGTCAAGTAAGTCAAGTAAATAAATCTAAATCTAATCAGTTTGATATATTTCCGTCACTCTCATACGATGAAACACATCGCACACGCTAAATTTGCTGTACAGCAGTCGCATCCAAACCACATCCCAGTTCTAGCGACGTACCAGAGCACCTCCAGGATGGTCCTCCTCAGCGCTGCTCCTCGGGTGGTTGGGTTGGCCTCGCAGGCGCTCAGGAGCACCGGGTGGTTGGCAATGATGCCCATGGAAGGTGATGCAGGAAGGAAATGGTCCAGATATCTGCGGGTAACAGAGCGGAGCTGCTGCTTCAGGTAGGCACCCTGCGACTGAGACACACTGGAAGCCACGGAGAGACCCTGCAGGAGAATCAATTAAAAGAGTCAAAAATATGCACAAATTACAGACACAAGCGATGAAAGGGTTTTGGGACTCTTTCATAACACCAAACAGCTCTAGGCCCTCCATGTCCTGATTGTCCAAAACATGATTCACTGTACATGTTTGTTTCTCACCTGTAAATATAGAGGCAGGCTGTCCCTCAGTGCTTTATCCTGCTGTGTGAGGGTGTGGGGAAGCAGCAGCCCGTCCACAATACGGAACAGCAGCTGCTGGGCTTTAGATGTGGCCAGCAGGGGGCTCCAGTGCTTCACTATGCAACCTGAATCAAACAGCACCAAACAGTCAGATCCACACTTGTAAAGATGCCTTACTGTGACCAGGACCACACTGTACAAACAAAAGTACTCCTGAAGCTTTGTCCGTCATATAAAGCAGTGATTCTCAATTTTGTGTCTGTGAAAAGTTTTCAGATTCATTCATTTAAATTATCATGATATAAAATCTTTTTTACAAAAGGCTTCATAGTTCAACAAATATTGAAATTGTTAAATCTTAAAAAAAGTTTGTAGATCACATTCTAATCTAAATAATTTTAAATGCCGTGAATCAGAATTTCTGATTTATTTAGCCTAGCGTATGCACAAAGAGTGAAACACTTCATTTAACACTTGATATCTGTGTGTATGCCCTTCCTCTTGATTTGCCTTTGATATTTTGTTTAGGTACAGTTCTTGCAGCTAATTGAATTGATGTCAATTGCATTGTTTTATGGGTATTCTGTGTTGAGATGGTAAGAATGTTTAATACACGTCTAATATCCTATCCTAGGGTAAAAAATAGGCTCTGGGGCTCCCCGGTATATTCAGATATACAGAGAGCCTCTGCTATAAAGTATATGGGCTCTGCACCTACCAACAGCCCAGTAGGCCAGCTGCAGTCCCTCCTGGCTCCTGCTGACCAGAGAGGGTTTGATGTGTTTCATGATGTCTCCAATGTAGTCCAGGGCTCTGGTCACCATGGCTGAACGCTCAGACAAAACCTGCAGTCCACTGTACACCCTGCCTACAGCCTGACACCATGAGAAAGCAGATAAGAAAATACATTCATGGAAATATCTGCATACAGGTAAATGCAGGCCGCTGTAGGATGACAGTGACATACCAGGCATACATTACATATAGTGCAGAATTGAGTAAAGGTGCAGGGATACATTTCAAATGAATTCTAAGATATGCTGAGAATTGTCGGTCTTATCAGGATGAACTGAGGAAGAGGGGACATCTCAGGGACATTAAATTAATTCTTCAACGAAAAAAAAGACCATTTGTAAATCTATTACTCATCCCGTGTTACCTTGAATTATTGAAACAAAACTTTTTTTTTTTTACTTGCATGCCTCCACGGTGAATGAAAAATCCAAACTCAGAATAAAAAGTCTTCACGAATTAAAGCAAACGGGGGCTGCATTTAACAAACATTTCCGCATAAACAGTCCGATGCTTCACAAGTCCAAGGGGTCTTAAATAGTTATACTTTATTACAGTTCTACTTTTCTCTATTTTTTGATTCACTCTGAAGGCATGCGAGAAAATCTGTTTTCTTTAAGAATTGAAGGCAACACAGGGCGAGTAATTGATATTCATTCTATTCATTTTAACAGAAACTCTGTGTATTTTCCACAGAAACTCTGTGTATTTGACACCTTTGAGCACGCGTTACCTTGACAAAAATCTCCAGGGCTGAAGTGGGCTCTAGCCTCGGGGTTGTGGGCTGGAGGCCCGCTCTCTGCAAAAGACTGTCCACCTCAGGAAGTCTCAGCACAAGCCGGGTCAGTTCACACAACTGCTCCTCCACAGCCCGGCCTGGAAGCAACGTAGGCACAAACACGGGATATTTCAATGAGAACATGGTCTCCTTCATCTCTAAGACAAGACAAGCACGTTAATGTAAACAAGCATAAGATTGTTTTTTCTCCACAAAGATGTAACAAAATCTGTTTTTCTTAAATCTGCTAAATATGGGACACAGACTATTAATTGTGTTTTTTTTTCCTGAACCGGTAAAGAAATCCTGGTTAAAATGTTACATTTGTTTGCAGTTTGCAAAAAATCCCAGATATTTCCTGTATTTCCCAAAGAGTTTATTAGATTGTCAACCTTTACCGTTTGGGAATGAATAAGTGTGTGTAACTCCATATAACTCATAATATAACTCCATAATATGCCAGAAATTCCATACACCTGTATCCAAGTATATCTTGTACTTTGGGTGGTTATTTATTTAATACACTGTAGACTCTGTGGTATTACCTGTTCTGCTGTCAGACCCATCCGGGTTCTTGTGAAGGTGCTGCTGTAGAACGCAGCGGAACCAGGCCCTCACTGACAGGCTTTGCCACGAGCCGGACACCACAGCGGCAGAGTCGCTGCTCAGTGAGGACACCAGCTCACTGGAAAAGACAGAGACACAGGACAATGTCTGAATTACTGATCTTTACTGTTGATGAAGAGATACCAAGCGTTCAATATGTGAGTGGCAATTTCCTGATGAACAAGGACAAACACCAAATGTAGACAAAAAGACGGATGTGACTAAAGAGAAGGGGATAACATAAGACTTATACGCAAGCACATTTAACATTCGTGTCAATGTTAAAATCCACATTATATGCCTCATTGTGCTGAAGTGGTCATATTTTTTGTGTACTGACAGGAGAGCGTCTATGCCAAGTCACAAATCTTTAGCTAAAAGATGAAATCAACTTGTGTGAATGTGTCTTCCCATGACACTTCTTCAGAGCTGACATGCCGCTTTTAATGATGAGTCTACAAGGATAGAGGGAGGTGAACATTTCTATCGAAGGTGTTGAATTTAATTACATTTTTGCAAGAATGAAAGCATACTTCATTTTCTAAATAACATATTGCTAACAGCTCAAACTGCAGTAAATGGAGGCTTGGCAGGCTGGTACTTCTAAACAATAAATACGAGGAGTGTCCTTGTTCTGGCTTTATATTCAGGTGGAGCACCTTAATATCACTTGGCACCGTCTGAAGAGGACCTTTGAGGTGGAAATAGTCACGTTGTTTCGTACCCTTGACGGTAATTGTGAAGATGTACTACATTTTGTATTCTGTTTCGAGGCATGGGAGCAATTTCTTCACTAAAACCTATTTTGATAATACCAAGGACGCTCACTGTCTAATTTATTAATTAGATATACCTACAGGACTTGTCGAAAACAAGTTTGTCAAGTGGTATCTATCATGATGAAGCTTGATAGCTGACAGGTTCAGAGGTGTACATCTTCCCCGTCTTACTCACCTGATGTTTTCCCATTAGGAGTGATGTGATACAATGCTTTGTGAATGAGGTAAAAAGGCACAAAGGGTAGATTTTTGAAGGCTAACTGTACCTGTTTTGGAGCAGATGGGGAAGGTAGCGAGTTACCATGAGGGGGTGAACCATGTCGTCCCAGCCGAAACATTGCATAATGGACTGGACTGGGTTGGCCTGAAGGTCCTGGGGGGCGGAGCTGGGCAGATCGAAGGCCAACAGGGTGAAGCCTGAGGAAGATGGAATTATTTCGGTTTCGTTTATATTTCTAGAAAGTTGATACGAACATGATTACAGTGCAGTGTAGGAAGTGTAGGCGTCAGAACTTTGATTCTCTGCCCTAACCTGATTGCACCCCAACCAGCTTGACTCAGTTTGGGTGAAATGTTATACAATCTCTATACAATATATGGCAAAGGCATATGAAGGGTTTTTTGGCTGTTTACATTTAGAGCAAGCAGGATCATTTTTAAAAGAACAGCAATTATTAGGAAATAAATCAGTTTAGGCTACATATGATGCTCTGTGTGAAGGTTGATTACACACACACACACACACACACACACACACACACACACACACCACACTGCAGGTTCATAGAGGGTATAGGTAAGCATGTGTCCTGACTTATTCATCTACATGTTTTTGTTTTACCATGTACTCTTTCATAAATCATGTTATCCTCCCTAACTACTAATGTTCTTCTCTCTGCCAAACTGCCCTCAAGATTCTCTGATATGTAAAATGCTGGCATTAACTCAAAATGATCAGTATCAGCCGTCACAAATCCATTTTGGTTGAAGTCTTGGCCAAAACTCTTTCCTGCTCTCCCCCACCCTGCCCTGCAGCCTTTTCTCCCCTTCACTCACTGTCCCCAGTGGGCGTTACTGACCTGCAGCAGCGTCTGCCAGCTGCGCTGGAGGGGTCTGGGAGAGGCGTAGGCTGCGCAGGAAAGAGAAGAAGTGCGCCCAGAGTGCTGCTGCTACCGCTAGGTGGCGCTCTTTCACCACAGTGGTGTTACCGGGAGCCCGAGCCAAGGTGGGTGCTGACTGGACACCGCGCTGATGGACCCGCCTTGGAAGGACGCAGACACACAAACACAAAGAGAGCAGATAAACAAATCTATCCCAATCCAAAATCCAAAACATAGCGCTCCCTCTTGTGTACAACACCCTCCAACTCTGCCCTCTACTTTCTCAAATCCTTTTGCTCCCCCGTTTCACTCCTTCTTCATGTGTCTTCCCTCTCTTCTCTCCTGGGGGATTACTGGGTGCGGCGGTGCGCTGCAGTGTGGAGCAGAGCAGGGTGGAGGTGGAGGTGGGGAGGATATTGTCGGCATAGAGTGGAGCCTAATGCTGATCCCCTGTACACAGACTATACTTTGGCTCTTCTGGCTCATCCCTGGCCCTGGCCCCAGCCGCTACAGCAGCCCCACAGTGGCTGGCATTAGCCCAGATAAGCAGCTGAAGGAGCTGTAATCTCATTTAGACTGGAGATGATCCTCCTGTCCCCCGTACGCGCCCGGATGGGGGTGTAGAGAAGCGGGGTGGAGGTGTGCTGGGGAAGGAGCAAAGGACAGAGGAACTAGTACCCCCCCCCACCACACTCCCCCTCCTCCTTTTTATCCCAACCTCAACCGCACACTCTTGTCTGCTACTATGGTACACACACACACATACACACACCTCAGCAGTGCCTTCCCTTCCAGCAAGGTTGCATCTAATCCAGAGAGAGCTGAGACAATCGATTAGAGTCTGAATTCATTAGCCTCGTTACTACTGCGGATTGGGCCTTTCACACCCATCAACCCTCATTGTACAAGACATCATCAGAGACCCCACTTAATCCTCCTCACTGCGGCTTCTTACAATGTGTACACACAAACACACACACTCAACGCCAACACACCATTAGGGACCCTGTTTAACCCTTCCCCCCCCAGTTGCATCCATAAAAAACGCACAAAATAAAATACAGCATCCTAATAATGACACATCAAACACACACCCGGGCACGAGCCGTTTAATCCATGTCCACTTTCTGTTCATATATCTTTATCAAAAAGTATAGGTGTAATTCTTACTAAATTTCTCCAAAGTAACCTAACAGTAGTTGTCCTTGCCTGTGAAAAGAAAGGCTCAATATCCGGTAAAAGGTCTTAATGCTCACAAAGGAAAACTCTTCACAGGGAGGCTTGAATTTTATCAAGCCAAGGAGATGGGGATTACTTGTTTGTACCAAAGAAACAGATTAAACATAGTGTGCCAATGCAAGCTCACCTCATCAACCAGCGACACCCCCACTCTCCCGCAGTAGAGGGTCATGGGAAGGAATTAAACTGAGGAATTATGCCTGGGACTGGCTTCTTGCCTCAGCACCATGGCAATGGATATCAAGAGTGAATGTTCGGACCCTCCACTGCCTCAGCCATTGGCAGAATAATTTTCTTAATGTGTGCAGATTCCACGCGGCTTTAGGTAGACATAATGATGCACAGGCTAAATTTGCGAGGCTACATAATTGCCCATTAATTGTGTCACAGAAAAGGCATTAATCACAAAGAGATACCAAGAATTGCCAGGCCGAACAATTATGTTTAATTTGGTGGGACGGATTGGAAAGGGAGAACATGGTATTTTTTTTATTTGGTTAAATGGGTCAGCGCGGTCCGGGCCATAACACAGAGGGCCTCTGGGAGTTCTCCTCTTCTCTCTTCTTGGCCATTAATGTGCAAATGTGTGCCCTCCAACCCCGAGATCTGAGATGGGAAGTTTGGGAATTAGCAAAGCTAACGAGATGTTATAGGAGCCCAGCAGTGGAATAAGAGAGGAGTACACTTAGGTTAGCGTCTCACTTTTAGTGTGTGGCCGTTTGTGTGTGTGTGTGTGCGTGCAGGGTGGAGCGTATACACCGGAGAATTAAAGCAATCATACATCTACATGAAACACTTAACTTTACAATGTCCTTCTTCTAGTGTTTTAGCTCTTTTATTAACCTTTTGTAAGTTGTTTAAGTATAAAGTGACAGTAATATTTTATGCTTAGTAAAGCCTCCAGTATATTCCAAAAAACTATTTAAGAAATCACATTAACATTGAGAAAACCTATAATATGTACTTAGTGGCTTAGCTGGCTCATATTGTTTTCTACCTAAACTCTGATCACAGTTAGCACGTAAGCGTCTTTTTACTCACTGTCATGACAGACAAGGTTTAAATGCTCTGCTCTGTTCACTAGCTAGTCGCGAGCTGGTGAACATAGAGCATACTCCCTCCCCATACATAACGTAGAGCATTTAGCATTAAAGAGACAAATATTTCCCTCAGGAGTTGGTGGAGACCTAAACAGAGCCTAAAGGAGAGTGAAAGTTGAGTTTAGATTTAGAAGTAGCCAGACACATGACTCCAAATGACTAAAATAGAGAACAGTTTCGACTGTATTTTATTCAAACAATGTTCTTGGACAGCTAATTATGTTTAGATGAAAATAAGGGTTTTGTAGAAAAATTGGTTTTATTTTCTAAAAGTAAGGTATCAAAAAAGTATTCTTTTAAACTATTCCCAGCCTTGCTACGTTTTGATTTTACTTTCATTACGAGGCATTGGTTTCTTTTGCACAGTTGTGTTAACATTGCCAACATGACTACACTTGGACAGGCTATGCTAGCCATTGTCCAAGATTTAGAAAATATTGATTCAAAACAAGTTTAAAAAGTACTTACTTATTTTCCCACTTGCTATACGTCTTACTACATGTGCTAACTATGAGTCATTGGAAAGTAAAGGGTTGTTGCAAACTTAAAGGCTGGCAAGCATGGTGACACTCTGACACTTTAACACCAGATTTAACTGAAAAACTACAGTGAAAGATCACACATCCTTCCTCACTCCCTAGCCTTCCAGTCTCACCTGATTTGTATCTACTCTCCCTTCTGTCCCCACCTCTACCTCCCCACATAAACAGACACTGTTTCAGCTGTGGATCTCTGACCTTCAGCTGGGGTCGATCGTGTAACCAACACCCGTGTCCTACTGCTGAACCTGTCCTGACGCCCTGCTGACCATAGTCTCTCTGCCACCATCCCCATGACGACAGGAAGGTCCATGGAGGGTCCCTCGGGCCTGTAACTCTACTCAGAGCTTCACCTGCACCTGGTGAGGGTGACATTGGGGCCACTAGGTCTACTGAGACTAACAGGGGCCTCAACGCAACACAGGGTCTTTACAGACACTCATTCCTGCTGACAGCACAATCCACCTATTGTCAGTATGAGAAGTGGACTCTGGGCTGGGTTGGGAAGAGCAGAAGAGATCGCTCTCCTCTGCTTTAGCCACTTATCAGATAATAATAGAAGCTTAGCTTGGACTTGGTCAAAAAACATTTGTCTGAAATTGTCCACCAGCTGTGAGGGAGCAGCTATCGGCGAAAGACAAGAATGAGAGAAACAGAAAGTCAGACATACTTAGGAGCTGGTGAGTATATTTACGCCAGCTGTCTCACCTGAGCTGGGAGAGGACGATCTGCAGAAAGCCCAGGGCGGAATTCAGCTCCGAGAGGCGGCAAGCAGGCAACAACCAATCAAACCCTTCGTTGAGCAGCTTTTCCTCGGATAGGTTGAGACTGGTGCTTGTCTCGAACACCTCAGCCACACCCTCCAGGTATGAGCCGAGGGGCCCCCAGAGGGCAAGCCTGCGAGACACCTCTGTGGTCTTATCGTAGAACTCTTTGGCAGTCTCATTAAAGGAGGAGGCCAGCCAGCTAGCCTGTGCACCAACATCCAGACCCTTCTCCTGGATACAAAATATCAGATGATGTAAAAAAAGGAAATCTTGTACTGGTGGAATTTGTACATCAAAAAAAGCCTTTGTTGTGTGGCTGGCTTGCAACAATACACTTCCAGATACAATTTCGGATTGACAAACTATACCTGGAACAACAACAGCAGTGCTAGCTGTCCCCTCCAGACCAGGGTGCGGTGCCCAGGGGGGCAGTTCGAGGGAAGGTAACCCAGCAGCTCACAGGCTCTGCTGGCCACATCCTCGAGCTCTACCTGCTTGGCCACCACCAGAAAAAGCAGCAGAAAGTTCATGAGGCCAGCCTCTGGTAACTCTTGCATTTTCTTTGAGGAGAACTTGGAATAAATCCTGGAAACATAAGAGAACAACAGAGGGAAGAAGAGACAGAGTTTTTAAAATGTAGTCCAAGAGATAGCCTGCTAGAGGAAAAAGTGGTCAGAGAAGTGGACGTGTTCATAATTAGTGTTCTTTACAATATCACTTAATCTGGGGCATCAAAATAGTTCAATCTTTTAAAAAATAATTCAATTTCAATTGTTCTTTACTTCCACTGACCAGCTGATCAGAGGGGATTTGTTTTTAAAAAACCTCTGACTTAAAATGCTGACTAACTGAACTTTCCACCCCCACTGTGCATCCCACCACCTGCCTCCATCGCCCTCTCAGCTCCAGGGGAGAGGCTGGGAAGCCCGGCATATGTGTGTGTGTGTGTGTGTGTGTGTGTGTGGGTGAGAGAGAAAGAAAAAGCGAGAGAGGGAGTAAGCAGGATCTAACAGCGTGCTGGGTGGTTCTCTCACCCAGCACGCTGTTAGATCCTGCGGGCACTGTGGAGAAATGCCTTTAAAGATCATGTTAAATGTCAGAGACACTCAGACACACAGCAGTAGGCGCTTGGTCCCTCTCTCTACAGCCAAACCAATTTACTGCAACACCAGAGAGAGATCAATAAAACCACACGCACACATGCATTGCCACACATCCAGCTTGCTGTTTGCTTGCCTGGCAGGAAAACACATAAGGCTGGAGCCCCCCCC
>CALSCE010010638.1:7080090-7119708 GCA_943593645.1 Bovichtus variegatus | reverse complement strand
GGATGCTGTGGACAGTATTCCTAAAATCTCATGTAAAACAAGCCCACTGTGTAAGATTTCAGACATGACTCAAACGCTCAACAATCTCTTCATGGTAAACTCATTTGTAGGAACAGTTAGCCATAGCTGATTAATTTGTGTGCGCACTTCAGAAAAGCACACTAATACACCCATATTTATATCTTTATTATTCATCACTGTTGCTGCTGCTTGCTCAGTTAATCATACTAATCACCATATATGCATGTAGTGCATGTTGCATTGATATAGTCTTTGGCTAGTAAGACTTCTCCTCACGATAACTCTGCCTTGCACAAAGCATTTTTCCTGGCTGATACTGTGGCTCACTGGTGAGACCAACTGCCCCTCAATTTAAAAGGTCTCGGATTCAACCCACACTTCAGCCAAACATGATTTGAAGTTCATAATTGGAGACGTCTGACGGAGCATACTCAACGTTTCTTCAATTTTGTTCCCTTTCTAGATATAAATGGATGCTAAAAAAAAACGTGTCTTCATTTGATATTTAAAAACTTTTTCAACTACATGTACATGTTCCTCTTTACACTACAGACGTTATCTGTTTGCCAATGTACATCTCAGCATCTCGAAAACACATAAGACGTCTGTGAATGTGAGCAAATAATGGCTTACTGTGTGGACAAAATACTGACAGAAAAACGAAAGGTCTGATTATTAGCTGGACTGTAGATTACATATTACACAAACTTACCAAAGTCATGTGAGCTGGACTGCACCATGAACTCCAGCCTGCAAACCTTTTGTCTGAAATATAACAAGAGCGACTAAGACTAGTGACATGTATGTGAGTGGCCCCATGTTGGACACTGTTTTAAAACAAATTAGTTTGGAGGATAAAAAAAAAAAAAGCTCTGTTGAAGAAGGATTTTATTTTTAAGCTTTTGCTGCCATGGAAAATGACCTTCAAATTAGGGTGTTTGTAGCAACAAAAATATACATTAAAACTGGGTTTATTATTTTTAAAGCAAACTTAACTGAGATCTGTTCCACATCTTAGCTTACCTGAACAGACCAAAGAGTAGCTTTGTAGATTCCACCAATGATGTCTCTGTTACCCAGGGAAAACCAAAGATCTCCACTGTGTCTGTCTCATACTCTGCGGGGGCCGGGTCAAGACGCAACAGCAGCCTACAGAGTGCATACAGTCACATCAGTTAAAGATTCATTTACTAAGGTTTTTCTGATACTTCTGCTGCCACCCTGTTAAATGGAGGAGACTGGATTTCATTTTCTATGCTCAAAACATCAAAAACTGACCTTTTGGAAAAAAAATCAACAGCAGCGTATGTTTCCAGAAAAAATGATCCAGTTACTCAGGATAATCCACAGATGTTGCTGTCAACAGTTTTCATTGGGACAATTTCACAAAATACGTAGAGTGAAAACTGTTGCTCTCCAAGTCGGAAAATATGTTTTTTTTGTGTGGTTATGGTAAACTGACAGACAGGGACTGTACCGTTTCAGGGAGCCTCTTGCAGTGTATCCATCTGGGGAGAGTGCTCCAGTGGGGTCATCCTTTATTTCAGAGCAGCAGAAGCATGGTGGTCGGGCTGGACTCAGCTCACATAGGCTGTCTGGTGCGAAGGGAGAAACTGGTGGGGTGAGGGATTGGCTGAAGTCGTCGTCCGCCATGCTGCCAGTACAGAATCAGTGTCACCTTTAATGACAAAAATATTGTATTGAGACATTACAAGATTGTTTCCCAAAACAGAGGTGACTTGTTGCATCCGGTGCAGATAAAAGTAGCATTGATTCACATACTGTAAGGAGAAGATGTACTCTACAAAAGCAAATTAAACATGAGCATACTATACTTTCAAAGCAATATTCAGTTTCAAACACAACTATACTATATATCTTAAGTGGGAAAATGCAATAAACCACACACAATAACGTTGATGAACGTGATGTCAAATCAAACAGAAGCTGCCATTATTCAGCAGACGTCTGTCTATGCGCGAGGTTCCACTTGTACTAACCCTTTAAAATATGGCATTTGACGTTGCCTTGCTTCCAAACTACTAACATTAGTCAGTAATGGTCACATGCTAAACAACACAGCAAGCTTCTTCGTAATGCAGCCTACGGGACGACAACAACGACAACGACAACGACAACAACAACAACAACAACGACGACAACAACAACAACAACAACAACAACAACAACAACAACAACAACAACAACAACAGCAGCAGCAGCAGCAGCAGCAGTAGCAGCTGTTGTGAAAGGTTCATTCTCTCTACAACGTGTGTGTGTGTGTGTGTGTGTTTGTTTGCCAGTAAATAAGCCGACATCCTGATTATGTGAGCGCTAACTATGTTGAATGCAAAGTTAGCGTGAGTAAACCGATATAGCAGCAACAGGGACACTAAACACAGCGGCGCTTCCAGAAACACACACCCTGTGAAACATTTACAAACCTTGTGTTGCGGCTTCTTAAGTAATGTTATATTCCTCCACACATTCAAAGCAAAGTACTAGGATTACATTGCTCTCATGACTCCGTTGTTTTGTTTGGGCTTTCGCCGGTCTCCCGCGCGTCTGCTCCGCGCATGCGCACACTCGCCCCGCGCCCGATGATTGGTCCGAAGTTTCCAGTGGGCGTGACGCTGTCGTAGATCGACACACACCAAGAGGTCTCACTGCAGCGTGCTTCCTTCGTCGCCTTATTTATTTCTTCAGGTAAAGTGTGACGCTGTCCAGTGTGTGTTTGTCATGTCTCGTGCTTGTTTCAACGTCTTTATTTCTCGAGTTTTTTGTTGTTGTTCTTCTTCTATGTCACTGACAGCCCTAAACTCTATTTTCACCCTCACGAGACTTTAAGTTAATTTGTTCAAAATGTCAAGTTGTTTTTTGTTAACAAAGAGAGTCACAGACTTCAAGTCTAAGTTGAATGTATACCTAATATATAGGCCTTAACACACGCGATGGACACTGTGACTAGGACTAAAACGAATGACTAAAACATGCTATAGCATACACATCGATGCTGGTCAAAGAGCTTGTATGCACTGACCAGAGAACATGCACCATGCCGTGACTTTTCTACAGACATGTCAAAGTCACGTCCTGTCCCCCTCAGTCTCACTGCAGGGGTCCCGCTCAAATGCAAACAATGCAGCGGTTTAAGTAGAATTTTATCCACGCTAACCCTAATTTCCATATGCAAATCTGTCTCTCCCAACAGTCCCTCTCGCCATCACACCATTTCTTGCATTCTAATGCATTCTCACATCTTTACAAAATCCCCCCCCCCCCCCGTTCCGCCACACGCCGTGGATGTGCTCGTTTTGTCGACTTACAGTTCGGTATTTCTGCACGTTTGACTTGCCTAGTGAGAAGATGCACGCTATAGATGCAGTGTTTTGCATGCCCTCATTTGCACGTTTTATTACCAGGAGTCAGGGGACACAATAAAAATGGACGCGTCGGGAGATTTGTCTCTTTACGATGCATCGACCTGCCGCTCTGCTTTCAACAGGAGGCTGCTGCTGTCCGTCTGTGTGAAGGCTCTGTCTGGAAAGGAAAGGTAAACGCTTTCTCTTTCTGTCACTGCACTACCAACCCATTCAATCCTTTCTAGGCACCGTAGTACATGGAGGGAGTGAGGTTTGAACCAGTTGTACCCCCCCTCCCCTCGCCTTCAGATGTAGCCTTGTTTCCAGGCTTTGATGCACTGGACCAGGTTGACTTGACAAGGAGACAGAACATGTAATGACTGCAAACTTGATTCAGACCATTCTCTACATGCAATTACTAGTAATCCACCCTATGCTCATGTATTGTCACCTAAAAAAAAAAGAAAATAAAGGATTTGATGCCTATAATGCATGCAGTGGGACTTTATTATGTTAAGGTGATAACTTGTATAACTTGTGTAATGGACTCCTGTAGCTAGCACATGGGTTACCACTGACCTACTACTACAGAAGCAACATCTGCTGAAAGGTTGTCCCACTGTAAAATTAAATAATAGTCATAAACATACACCCACACAGGTGTTTCCAAATCCTGCCTGAATAGACTTCATGCAGGTTGTAGCTGGGTGGAGCTACACCAAGGATAGACCTTTTTTAGGATAGACCTTTTTTCTCATAAGATGTTTTTGACCTGGGACAGTAGGAAGAGCACAGGTGTAAGTAGTAATAATGTTAGCGATGGCTCTGTTACAGTACATTCAGATTCCCAGCTAAGACATGCCAATGAGCCAGCATGCACATAACCAGGGCCTGGCACACCTAAATGGAATGCAACCATTGTTAATATTATTACTTACACCTGTGCTTTCACCTGGAAATGACAAAAGGTAGGGAAAGTTAATCGGACAAGTCAAGAATATCAATAAATGCTTCAATAAACAGTTTATTAGATAATTAAACAGTGATAATTAAAAATGTGTGCGCGCGTGCGTGTAACATCAGTGGAACAATCAGAGGACTGAGTGGCTAACTAGCTTAGCTGAAAACACAGGTAGCTAAACACAGCCCTTTCAGCTCGCTGCCTCGCTGACTTTCTTCATAAAACTACACCAGCCAGTACGGGTGTAGTTTCGAAAAGCGGCAGGCTTTGAAGCCAATTTGACATAGTGGCCAAACTGTGGAATTACAACTAGACTTCTGGTTCCTTGTTCTGTTCATTGTTTACTGATAAGCAATTTGAGGCTCGAGAATGGAGTTTGAGTTGAGAGACAACGTATACGAGCAGGTTGTTTCACAAGTAGCCACTTTAAAGCTAATTTCAAGCTAAATCGTCATCAGTTGATAGCCGATGCGCTCCGAGATTGCATTTTGGGTATTGCATTCCATCTCTTTTGCTCTTTACACAGACTGTTCAATCAGAGTCTGCTCAAACTTGATCTGTCAATACTACTTGGGCTAAAAACCTTAACCAGAACGCATCGAAAACCAAAGTCTTGTCCAATTGCCTACTAGAGAATCTGTTTATAGAGATTTTGGAAATGTTAATCAAGCTAAATCTACACACACCCACACAGCCATGAGTAGAGGTCAAATCTGGTCAAATGGCTAATAACATGTGCACGTGCATCGCCTTTCTTTGGCCCCTCATGTCTGAACCACTAGAGGGTCATGGGTTACAGTCACCTACAGAACAGCTGCTGGTAGGGCTTTATGCTGCATTTCTGCACTGTCTTCTGTCTGTGAATGTAAAAAAAAAAATGGGATGGTTCCCCCCACTGCTAACTTTGTAGTCACACCAATAAAAAGCCTAAATTAGCTCATGTTGGTGTGTTTACATATTTGGATGATGTATGTCTCCCTTTTAAATTAGATGAATTGATTCTATTAATGTCACGGCCAGCGATGGCAGCTTTGCAGCCATTTTGCGATTGTCTGTTTGTTGATTCTTCTGTAGTTCTTTTCACCACGTGAGAGATATCAGTGCTGTCAGAAATTCCCAATATCTCACACTCGATATTACAACTAGGAGGCTGACATGAACTGTTTTTCTGACTTGGCCGCTCGTAATTATCTGAACAATATGGTGTGAATGCATTAATTGCCTTCCTCAAGGACACTTCATCTTCGGATATATCCCTGTCTGGTATGTAAACCTGACTGTGGTGAATAAAAACAAGTTGGCTCGAGTTGTGAAAGATTTGTAGGACGGCGACAAAGATGATAAGATGCGCCGTGGAATGTTGCTGTTTACGGGAAAGATGACACTGAACATCCCCTCCACTCTGAAATTGAGTTAATGCCTTCTGGACAACACTATAGAACATTATATTGTAAACAAAACGATATACAAAACATTCTTTCTGTTATTGCACAATCAATATAATGAACAAACGGCACAAAAATATCCCCATGCCTGAAGATTACAATTACTTATTTAAACTTTTGCACATATATTGTTGATGATTTATGATGCGTGTTGTGAAAATAGTTTTTTACTTACAATAAAAAGAAATAAAAAGACGTATGTTCTGCTCTGGTGGGACAATAAAGTTCTATTCTACTGGGAAAGCTTGCTAACATGGAGACTTGGACTCCAGTGAAAGGATCTGTACTGCTTGGCCCTGATGCCCTTGCAATAATGTTCTGGACATTGTAAAATAATGTTATCCTATGACCGGTAGTTTGACCTCTGGAAATCCTGTACGATACAATTCCACCATTAACTCCCCCTCTTTAAGGAGTGTAGTCAGAGACTTGTAATGACTTTGCATAATGAGTTACATTCTCTTTTTTCATTGGGTCTGCTTTCTGAAAGATCTCTGCATTGTACAGGGGAGAGTGCTAGTCCCTTTTATCTCCAGAAAAAAAAACCTTGTGGCTACAGTTTGATCAATTAAACTCCTGAAAGGCCCCCCCCTCCTTTCATTCCTCTGCCTGAGAGGAATATAAAGTTATCAGTCTTCCCAAGCGATATGAGGACGGAAATAAGTAGTTTGTCTATAAAAATGTCCAGGTACTTTATCAGTGTCCCAGTAGGCCCCGAGGCCCTGACACTGTTCAATGTGGCTCTCCTGTACTCCAGTCTCATGCGCTCGCCCTCTCTCCCTCCCTCCCTCCCTCCCTCTCTCCCTCTCTCCTCGTCTACTCCATCTCTGCCCGCGGCCCGCTCCTCTCTGGGTGGGGTGTACGCTGGCGGCCCTGCACCTCCAGTGGGATTGACTGGGGCCTGAGCCCCAAGTGAGGTTATCGATTTCAATCAGTGGCTTGGGAGATTGGAGCTGAATGATGCTGTAGACTTTAAACGGTGGTCAGCTGCACTGCTTGTTGTTTGGGGGGGAAATGCTGCAGGAGGAGGCACTTCACTTTTGAAGGGAAGTCAGATAAACATACAAACAGAATTATATAGTGTGAGAGATCTTAATCTTCTAGTTTGGACTTGCACTGTACGTTAGTGGGGGTTTTTGGGAATAAAATGGCTGAAAATAGAGCCAAAAATCCATATTAACAATGATGTAGGGCTGCAAGTAACGGTTATTTTCAACTAATGAATGTATTCCTTACTTGTCAAAATAGTAAAAAATGTCCATCGAGATTTTCTAAAGCCCAAGTTTTCCTATTCAAGTTGCTTTTTCTGTCCGACCAACGGTGCAAAACCATAAAATATTTAGTCTAATATCATTTAGGACTAACACCAAAACATTACATGTTCACATTTTGGAAGGTGGAACCACAGAGTTTTGAGCACTTTTGCTTAAAACGTGACTTAAACAATTAAACAAAGGTAGTTTCAATTAGAGTAGTTGCCGATAAAACATTTTGCCATATGACTTATCAATTATTCGACTAATAGATGCGGCCTTTTGGCATTTTGGAGCTGTGTGTACATGTGGAAAACAACTTACTGCATACAACAAGTTACATAAAGCATTCCTAATCACATTCAGCATAAACTAACGTGTATATAAAGAGACATTGACCAACTTCACGGATCAGCAGTAAATGTTAGTTGCATAATCTGGTGGAAGGAGTGGGAGTGTAAGCAATTAATGTTCTTTTTTTTCTTCTTGTTGAGTAGATACTGAGAAGAGTGAGGTGACAACTTTTTATTCCATCATCGTTCACAGGAAAGCGCGGGCATAAAGAAAAGACTGATAAAGTTCCTGTTTTGCTTAAAGAGGGAAGTTAGTTCACACAATGAGAGCGCCACTGCTTTTCTGCTCTCAGAAGCATTTGCATCAAGGCCAGGAGATTAAACGTGTGGGTTGGGAACTGGAGAGAGTACGTTGTCTCGCTCGGGGCCCCCGGTGCCAGAGTTCTAGCTTTCATCGCACTGTGTGAAAGATTTCTTCTGGACGTTTCACTCTGTGGCTACAGGTGGGTGGTTCGCATGCTGTAGGTGGCAGCCACTGTGGACTTCATGCAAAAGTACAGAGGAGGTGGCTGTGGGCAAATTGCTTCACAATTGCCAACTCTGCGCAGAGAGGCTGAATCCCACACTCTGTAAACTCATTTGTGTAGTTAGATGATATTCAAAGTGTCGTGGTAATAGTTAAAATTGTAGGTGTTTTGTGTTTTTGTAATATAGATAGTTTTAGACTTAATTTTTAAGAACCAATGGAGAGGGAGCATCCAGTGGGATACTTAATAGCGCTGAAAAAATGTATGAGCAACTATTTTGAATATTGTAATTGTTTGTCTTTTTTTGTCTTGTTTCTCAAATGTAAGAATGCAATGCTTTTTTCCTTGTCATATATGATAGCACATTTAATATCTTTGGGTTTTGGACTGTTGGTCGGAAAAAAACTAGATGTTTGAATATCATTTGTCACATTGGGCATTTCGCACACATTTTCTGACTTTTAACATCAATATGCAATAAAGGAATGTGGGTTAAGACTGTCCTAAAAATGTACATTATTGACATAAATTTGTAAAAAGTTTAATAAATAATTATTTCTTAACTATATAGTCATTTTCTTCTATATCTTGTTTTTTTAAAGGCTCTATGTTCAGTGCAGTTGTGCTGGTGCTTGGCTGCCTGCTGCAGAGGAAACTAGTGACCACAGAGGGGCATCGTGGGACCAACCGCCATTCTTCTGTGCAGTGCAAATGGACGGAGGCATCAGAGCCGCCAGAGCTCTGGCCGAGCAGCACAGACTGGAGTTCATACAACAGGTCAGTGCATGTTTAAAACCCCTTGTTGTTGCCTCCACATATGGGACTGGATTCTACATTTTCTAAATCGGAGGTTTTATTTTTTAAGAGCTGCCAAAGTGCTGACTTCTGTTTCCTATTTGAGGGATATCTGACTTTCATCAAATTACAGCAGCGTTTCTGAATATTTCATATCTGATCAAAGACACCAGAGTAGGCCGTCTACACAGAGTGACACACACATATAAAGACACACACATGTACATACACACACTTCTATCTAACCAACCCCTGTGAGAAATTCCTATATGTGGAACAGGCTCCAGTTATACAGTATGTGTTGGGAGATGATTGGGTCTTTACCTATTTGCCTGAGTTTTAATCTGTCATGCTGAAATCTTTCCATTTGTCAGAAGACTCCATGCGATTTATCCACATCAATACTTTTAAAGGTTACTTTGGTTGTTGAGTCTGAAATTGTGTCAGCTCCCTTTAAAAAAAATAAAATAAAAATATGTTCTCGGCTGCAATAAAAAAAAAAAAAGGGCTTGGAGCGGGTCTTGGATAGCTAGAATACAGTAGTTTTTTTTGTATAGGCGAGTTCAAAGAGGCTGTTCAAGGGCATAACATATTTTGAAATTAACTTCTTCTGATTCTCTTTTATGAAAGATTCACAGTCAGAAAGATTAAAAAGGTAAGACCCCTTGTGAATTGACATCCATTCATGCTCTGGACTGTAAAAGGGATTCTTTTATTTAACTTCTTCTTTTCAAAGAATCAACACAGATTCATAGGATAAAATGTACTATTTGATTAAAAAACATTGTGTAAGCAATCCGTCATAAAAATTTCAGATGGAAAAGCACCCGGATACTGGAGGTGCCTGACCTTAAATACAGTGAGGATGATCCATAAAATGTATTAGATGGATATATGGACAGTCCCATTTTAAATATGCAAAGCAAAATAGAGGATATCTTGAATTTTTTTTTACATTATATTTAAAATGTCATAGTTTTCTGTTTCATAATTGGTTGTAGATGGAGCTCTACGGGTGAGAATTGGAGAAAATCCCACATTACGTCACAACTACAATCTCCAAGAGTCTCCTTAAAGGGTTTTAGTTCCACTTCATTCATTTAAAGCATATTGCACTTTGTTCTTTGGCGGCAGATGTGCATTCCTCCATCGATTTTGCTCACCGTGGGCAATCAAAAGAAAATGTGATTTGAAGTTATTGATAAGTGATACTGCAGGTGTGTGTGTAAGTGTGTTTTGACATTATTGATAAGAGTTAGGAGCAGTGTCTGCTGGCCTGCTGTGAGGCTGTGTGCAGCGCGGGCCCTGATGAACAGGGACGCAAACTCATTTCAACCTCGACCCCGCTGCCTCTGCCGCTGCCTCTGCCGCTGCCTCTGCCGCTGCCTCTGCCGCTGCCTCTGCCGCTGCCGCTGCCGCTGCCGCTGCCGCTATTGCTGCAGCTGCCGCCTGGATCATGAATAAAACATTTCTTTGACCTTTATCAGGAGGGCATTGGACAGTCTACCCCCGTCTCCGTCTTCCTCTCTGCCTGTCTCTCTCATTGTCCCTCATGTATGCACACAAACACCTCTGCCTCTTCCTGCATTGTTTTCTGCTCTCTTTTATAAAGATCTGATAGTCCACTGACCGCTTGTAATTACAAAAACAAAAGCATTTCGCCATATACATGTATTAATGCATAGACAAGGTACTGTAAAAACACAATTTTGCAATAACTGTAGTTTTGTTAGTAGGGTTGTGAATCACAAGTTTCATCACGATACAATTTTGATTCAATTCAGGGGCCTGCAAGATGAGACGATACCATATGACCATTTAACACGATCAGTTACATTTATATCAACTCATAAAAGCAACTAAAATATGACAATTTTATTACAAGGCTCTTTCAGAAAAAATAAATAAAAATAAACCTCCTGTTGTTCACTGTAAAGTGCCACATCTCTCATTTTTAGGCACTGTTTGAATGAAGGAGATGCGCTTGGATTGAAGTGGTGACACAGACCTTTTAATGGGAATTTCAAAATAAAGGCGTATCTTAAAGATCATGACATGTATCGTGTTTTCACTATTAGATCTTTGATCATTAAGTCGATCCATATCGATGGATGGCTACCCCCATCTTTGTTAGTTTATATTCTGTTTTGTTCTGTAATATTTGTGCAATAATACTGTAGCATTGTAGAAATCTGTGGTGGGATTCTGTAGTAATCCATCGTCAAGGAAAGGCAGTAAGCGTGTTTTGTGTGTTAATAAGGTGTCCAACCCAGCACCACCATTATCCTGAGCAGAGCCTCAAACAACCCCCACTTTCACGATCCCCCCCAGGTCCAATCTGCTGACTGGCTTCTTTTACCTGTCTGTCGCCAGAGGCTGATGCTAAATGTCACTGACACTAACTCGCCTTTGTTAAGTCAAACCTATTGTAAATATCATAATATCAAGAAGAAGCCGGCACTTCACAATTTGCTGTGATATGTGTATATATATATATATATTTAAAACATTGAAGTAGAATGAAAAGTCTGACAAGCAGTCCTACGCCAGCTCGGGGAGGATTGTGATGTCTGCTGGCATTCCAGTGGTAATGCCGCATGAGTGGAATGGGAATCAAATGTCTCCATGCTGGCACTCAACATATTGTTGGTCTCTTTGATTTAGTGTACAGCATCCAGGAAAATGTCATCTCGTCTCTCCATTGTGCAGACTTGACATATCCATTTTGCAACTGTAAAATACAAAGAAAAACAAAGCAAAATACCCCGCGATGATGTCTTTATGCCAAACGGACGGATTCACTGTGATGCATTGCAGTTGCTTCTCGCAGGTGCACTGAAGCCTTTCCTGTCAGTCTTTATGATTTTTAAATGTGTCAAAGAGATGGAGTTTATCTAGCCACATTTATCTTTCACTTGTCTTACCCCTTGCTCATTTAGAAATGTTTAAAGACGGCTCATAGTTTGTCAACATTCCTTTTTTAAATTGGAGGGTAAATTGTCTCATTCCCAATGATGCAGTGCAATGTGGCATCATTTAACTAAAGAAACAAACCCAACGAATGCAGTGCACCCAGGAAGCTCTCGCCTATAATTATGTAGCAGTACTGACTGGATTCAAAAACTACTGTCATACAATGATGAGTCTCATCTTCAACCAAGGATGTGGTGGTTTAATGCAATCATTATGAGCCAGAGAGAAAGAGACGCTTTGACTAGACAGGTAATAGCAGCCATTACAGGTGCAGGGTTTTGCACACAATGACAAAGAAAAAAGAACCTGATCGCGATCTAAAATAGATGATTTTCTGTTTCACTTTATGCCTGCACAAAACAACAGCACAGCGACTTGATATTACACGCTGATTAAAAAAGAAAGAAAGTCTCAGCTTAGCTTGCAGGCTTACTTACAATACTTCCGACCCAGTTTTAAGTTACATCACATGATGCTGCATTGTTTACAGGTATTATTTCTTGCTTACTTAAGAGTTTGCAAATCCGATTAGAGCCAGATTAGGTCTATGTGTTGCATTGTTTTTATTTTAGCTGAGATCACTGCTTCAAGAATTAAGTGTGTGTGTGTGTGTGTGTGTGTGTTTTGAACTCTGACTTCAGGAAGTCCCTGGTCTCCAACCAATGGTGAAAGGCCTCCCAGATTCCCCTTCTCTCCAGTGAGGTGGAATACTGCCGGCAGATTACCATATCATTACCATATCATTAGCATAACATTACTGCGGCACAGCTTGGCTCGCTGTCTGCGAACGTGCTATCAGCTCATCGAGAGATTCAATCCCCAATCCGCTCTGTGCCCTCCGCCTCCCCTCCCCTCCCCTCCCCTCCCCGTCTTCTGTACTCGCGAGGTATGTTTTCCATCTGAGTAAAGCAGATGTAATTGAGGTAGAGCACTGGATTTACCGGCTAAATGAAATCACACAAACGCTTCACGATCAGCCGGGGCCGCTGTCGTACACATTCAGAGAGCTTCTTCTCTGAAACCTTGTAGCGCGGCACACAATTCAGAATTTCTAATATCCTCTCAGAAATAGCCTCAGTCAGATGCTAAGCTATGTCAAGCCTTCCTCTGGCTGGATTACTCCAGGCTGTTATGTTATGGCCAGGTGTTTGTGTGTGTCTGGCAAAAGGAAAAAGGCCAACGTACCACCATCTTCTCCCTCTCCCTTTTTCTGTAGCGTAGGGCACCCAGGGGCGCGAAAAGGGACACCAATCGTCTAATGGTTGGAAGAGAGGGCCCATTCCATTAGTCAGGGGGCCCAGAGTTCACCGCTGCTCCTCGGCGCGAGGAGGGCGGAGAGAGCGAAATGGAGGCAGGTGTTGGCCGGGGGCAACGCAGAGGGCAATACTGCACCAGCTGCATGCTGGGAAAATGCAGCACTTTTTTTTTTCTCCCCCATCTCCACTTCTTCACTCCCTATTTCTATTTCCTCATGCAAGTACAGATGCACACACCTTGCACATAAAGCACGCACAACACACACACACACAAACACACACACACACACACACACACACACACACTTCCTCTCACCCGCTTTTGTCCCCAATTTTAATTCATTCCACTAAGCTTTTCTCCATTTTTCTTATCTCTTTCTCTCTCCCTCTCATTCACTCACGGCTATCTCCATCTCTTTCATTTTCTCTCTCTCTCTCTCTTTGTGTACCGCCCCCCCGCCTCCCCTCACTCCATCCTCACTCTCATTTGTAAATGGAGAGAGGACTTGACTGAGGAATATGTGGAGAAGATGTGGTTTCCCTCCCAGGTGGGAAACTCTGGCGGGAGATGACGGTAGAGAAGAAGAAGAAGAAGAAGGAGAAGATGGGGTTGAGGAGGAGGAGGAGGAAGAGAGCAGAAATTATGCTACCACTCCCTCTCTTTCCCTTCCTCTCTCTCCCTGGGCTGAGATGATGTATGGCTGCAAAGGCCACATGTTGGCCGTGTGATGGATTAAAGCACTTTGTAGGAAAATTACTGAGAGCGCCTCAGCACACCCGAGTCTAGCCCTTAATAAAACTCTCTTCAATATTGAAATGGAGAGAGAGATAGGGAAAGAGGGAGAGATAAAGAAGATGAAGGAAGATGGTGGACGAGAGCAGCGAGCGGTGGAAGAAGCACACAAACACGCTCATGCACAATATGGAATATTGAGAAGTATTGTACGTTGTACAGCTTTACTGTTGGGTTTTACTACAAGTTCTTCTTTGTTGTAGGTTTATGAAAAGAGCTTAGAGAGAAATAAGTGAAAGCAAACCAGATTTGATGAAGTTGTTGCTCATTATAAGCTTCGTGGATGGACTTTTATGACATGTTTGTCAGTTACTGCTGTTGGGTGTTTGTTCTGCTCCTATTTCAGTGATTTCCATTTATTACCCAAAGTAAGAAGCTGAGGAAGTTCTTAAGAAAGCATGGATTCAAGTCCATACCTGTGTAATGTGACAGTTGACTTCAGTGCATGTCGGCTTTAATTTTCAAAAAGCAGATCCCTGTATATTGTTTTCATCCGGAAGGAGAATAATTCTTTTCACAGTTGAATTAATTTTCAGTTTTTGAGATTTTTTTATTAATTTTTTGCTGCAGAGAGTGGATTTTATTTTGGTTGCTTAACTCTTAACTGAGTGGGACTTATGGTGGACAGAAATAAGTGTAGCAGGCCTGTAGGAACTTGGACTTGGAATGTGATAACTTATGTGGGTGTAGAGTGCAGTAAGCCTGTTTATATAATACTCCACTAAGTCCCACATATGTAATGACGTCACACTGGCACATTGCAGCACATTTTCAGCACCTGAATATACTATGAATTAAAGATATAGTAAAAGAAAAAAATTAAATTTATATTAAATTATCTATTTCAATAATTAACTCATCATTTCAGTCATTTCAAGCAAAAATAACGACACATTCGCTGGTTCGAGGATTTGCTTTTTCTTGTCATATGTGATAGCAAATTGAACATGTGTTGGTTTTGGACTGTCAAGTAAAACTAGCAATTTTAAAACCATTTTAAAAAAAATGTTTTAGACTTATCAAAGATTTGAAAACAATTATTAATAATAATAATTATATTGCATAGTAAGAATTGCTGACCTGAATGTTACTCCCTTTGATGATCGTCAGTTAAGCCAATTTAATTACACTCAGGCTACCCTCAGTGTCTATAGGAAATCTTAATCCAGACTTTACTCTAATGTGTCATATTGATTGGGTTTTATATAAGTATAAATATGTTTTAAATTATTATTATTATTATTATTGTTATTATCATTTATTAATTTTTTGACAAATATATTTATCTGCATTTCAATGTATACCCTCCCCAAAAAATACAAATAATAGTAATAATAATAATAGTAAATAATAATAATAATAAAACTAAAAATACATAAATAAATCTAAATGATGTACCGTAGTTATTATGGTTTATTCAGTCACATCTTTCATACTAACTCGACAAGGTCACACCTAGTTATTATCCCAAAAAATTTATGAATTTCCCCCATATTTTATGAAAGGTATCGAGTCTTCTTTGATAGCAAAGGTTCATTTCTCCAAGGCAAAACATTGAGAGAGGTTTTTTTAGCCACTGACTTATAGAGGGGTTTTCTGGGTTTTTCCAAAAGACAGATATTGTATGTTTAGCTAGAAAAAGGGAAACAATTATAATTATTTTCTTGATGTGATTAAGCCTTGGAGTTTCAGAGAACAGACCAAGAATAGACAGATTTGGACATGCTGGTAGTTTGGCTGAAACTACCTGTGATAATGTGCCAAGAACATCTTTCTCAAATTCTTTGATCATTGGGCAATGTTTTGGATTATTGCATAGTTTTGTCCTATAACCTAAATAGTGTTTAGTGAGTCAAATTTGATTTAATAGGGAAACAATGACAATGTTTTTAAATGAAGTCCTGTACAACTTGGGTATTTATTATTTCCCCCATTTTCTTTGTTGATGTTCTTTTCTTTCTAACAATCTTGGAATCATTTTTCATATTTTTTGTTGTTTGTTTATTTACTGATGTAATCCAAGGTTTTATCCTCGTTGTTTTTGAGGAGTTGAATGAGTGCCTGTTTACCTCCTTACGACTGATGACACCATCCCATCTTTGGCACTAATACTAACGTTTGGGTTTCGTTTATTCTGTGCACACGTCATCTATTGCACGCCTGTCCGTCCTGGGAGAGGGATCCTCCTCAGTCTCTCCCTGAGGTTTCTTCCATGTTTCCCCCTTTAATTCTGGGGTTTCTTTTAGGGAGTTTTTCCTTGTGCGGTGCAAGGGTCTAAGGACAGAGGGGGTCATATCCTGTACAGTCTGTGAAGCCCACTGAGATATAAGTATATTTAATTATATAATTTAATAATTATATAAGTATATATATTTGATTTGATCTTGGTAAAACCTGCATTATCATCTGACTGGTCAGGCTTCTTTTTAGCGATGTCGCCACAGTCCCTAATATTAACGAGTACAAAACAAAATCCAAGTTGTAATAAAGTGGGATTCCTAGATGATTTACATTACAGGTCATTTAACAGAAGCTATTATCCAGAGCGACTTACCTACGGGCACAATGGTGGCAACCTGGTATTGAACTCACAAACTTCCAGTGTTCTATTTGAAAGCCTGACCACTGGACCACTAGACTACCACCACCCAATTCACACTAAATAAGTCAACACCCAATCATAAACTAATTGTATTTTGTCTTAAAAAACCCATCAGTCCCTGTATTTGTAACTTTAATATGGACCGTAAACCTGTCATGCCCCCTCCCATCTCCTGCACTTCCTGCCAGTACTGTAACAAACAAGGCTTAACTGCTCACCCCATTTAGCCTCTAGCATCCCCCTCTATCACCCTGTCCTCCTCCTATTTCTCCTCTCTGCTTCTCCATATTCTGGGCTGTGGAGGCCACAGCCCCTGTAGGGCTGTTAGTAGACGCACCAGCTGCTATTTTCTCCATAGGGTGGGCTACCTCACGTGGCTCTCACACACTGCTTCAATGACTCTTGATGTCTATGTTTGTTTTTGTTTTTCCTTCATGTTTTTCCCTTCCATCCCTCCCTCCCTCCATCTTTGTTGCTCTCTCCTCTTTCTGAGTGGCTGTTGGAGGCCGTCAGCAGCAGCGGGGCATGCATCCTGTGAATGCTTCAGCACTGAGACGACTCAAAGTCCAACTCTGCTGATCTGGCGTCAGATGCTGTAGAAAAAGTCAGACTTCTAGTGGTATTTGCTTTTTGAAAACTACTAAGGAGATAAACTGTTTATTTTTCTATGAATGCATTTGAGATATTGGGTTATAACAGTAAACCGATCAGACCACACTTGTTTACAATGACTGTGTCTAGTCAGCGGTGTTTTAGTGTTAAGAGTGGCCTATGTACCAAAAGACTTTTGCGCCCGTGTGTCTACATCGCCCTGCAATTAGTGGGGTTTCTATGCCACTGTGTTGAGTTTGTGTACTTCAAACAATGGCGACTGAAACTGAGCAGATCGTTTTTGGAGTTGAAGCTAATACATGTTGAACAACAGTTAGGAGTCGTACACGTGTACATATTTAAGGACTTCCTTATCCTTGGTTAACCTCTCCTTGATTTGAGCCGGAAACGCGTAGAAGGAAATGCAACGCTACCAGGCGGAACAATCACAGTTGTTGCGGCCTGTTTACAAAAACCTCCATTGATAATAGATTTTCTTTTTTCATTTATGTATTTATTTGACCACTTTGGGGGAAGCGAAACAACCATTAAACAGAACACTGACATGTTCTCACCTTATAAAGTTGGTATAGTGAACATGCTAGCAAACATTTAGCCGACAGTGCGCAGCGTCAGCACTTATCTGGAGTTGTGTATTTCTCCAACAATCAGTCTCCTTTCAGCTCTGTTTTGGTCTCCACCATCTCTGGAGGGAAATGTCTGTCTCTTTAGCCGCTGAATGCTCCACTGTGTTCACCGGGTAGCTGACTTGCTCCGTCTGGCTTTCGCTATTGTAAATTGAAGTTCAGAGGAAGTTAGCAAAGGAATCCGTTTTGGCTTGTGATGGGCATTTGTCATTAATTCTGGTATCGTCTGAAGTAAATGATAAAGTGTTTACTTAAAAAAAAAAGATTAACAGTTAGTGTCTGCTCTCTGGCAGTTTTGCCTTCAGCAAAGATGATATACAAAGATAAAAGGAGCTACCAACACTTCTCACGGATCATCAAAACACTTCATCAAGTCACGTTTTAATCTCTTTTAAGAAAAACACAAAAAAGAACTTAACAGTAAATAAAAGGACACAAAGACATAAAAAATAAACAAAACATAAAATAAAAAAAACGACATTAAGGAACAAAAGATCAGAATACCTGCAGCTCTTGTTGAGCTGCCTTAAATCTGCTTTTTCCTTCAAGGGAGTTGTTTTGAATTGTGATGCTTGGGTCTTTTAATCATATGCTGCGCATTATGATAATTTGATTTGACACTTGAAGAGGGAGTGGAGGCACTTCTTATCCTTAGGAATCAATAACAAACGAGTGTTGAAAATTGTGGAAAAACAAAACTGATTCTAGAGAAATCACTGATGCATTAACTACGCATAACAAAAATAATACTTAACACAATAGGGAAGTATAGTTGTATACAGTAATTTGGCAACTATTTTTTATCAATAGGCTCCTGTGACGACACAGGGTGCTTCTGCAGTTCAACATCATCAGACATTTGCCTCAATAACTATTCAATCCAGTATCATGACTTTTTTTTTTTTTTTCAAAATCAAGACTTACGATTGTTGAAATCTTTTCATTGTGTTTCAATGGCAAATGAAAATTGGGCAATTCCCAAAGAGTTTAATTAGAGCTTTTAGTGTTCTTAGTTTGTCAAGTGTCACAGCTGGAGGAGAAACCAGCAGAGTTGTTCTGAACCTGTAAGTGGAGAGCAGCTTAAAGATTTTAGCTAAGGTAGATTTTGTATTTCTATATTTCCTGTCTTGATTCATAACACTGTATCCTTTGGTGATTGCTGTTCGTCATTTAGTGTTCCGTTAACCTTTAGCTCTACTCATGTCTCAGGAAACACGGTACTCAGTGACTCGTACAGTGTGCCACAATAAAAAAATAAAATAAAATTCTGTTGCTGTACTTGTTCCTAAGGCTGCACATTAGGTAGATTCTAGAAAAAATAAATTAAAAGTCATTATGGGATAATTAAAATTCAGTTCTTTAATTGATTAATCTATTATTCTTCTTTGTCTTTGCTCTGACTTCCAACTTTAATAATTGCATGTGTTTTTTGGTTGTGGTCCAAGATTCTTAAGTCCAATATTTACTCCTTATGGGAGCTTTTTTTTTATCAGTTGTTCCTCTCAGCTGTAGCAGCTGATCCAAGTAAAAAAAAAATTGTTTCCTTATATACTGTGTTCAGCATAATGAATGAGACTACCTTTCAGTTGTGGGAAGGAGCTTCAGAAAGTCCATGCACAACTTTTTTTTGCTCATTTTAATTAATACACAGGAACGTCTAGCACATTAAGTACCTTATCTAAAGTTAGAGCATGGCATGGTTATCATTCCATTAATATTGTTAATAGTTTAATTAGCGGTTAGAAGTGTTGCCCTACAGCAAGAATGTCCTGTGTACACTGGCTGCTGTGTGGAGTTTGTATGTTCTCCCCATGTCTGGGGCTTTCCACCTACAGACATGCAGGTCAGGTTATTTGGAAGACTCTAATTGCACATTAAAGCGCCTAGTTTTTATGTTAATGCAATTAGTACATTGTCTTTCCGCAATATTATTTAGATTACAAATACAGAAGAGAGACGGGGTTATTTCCTCTCACATGGGAGCTGAACAGGCATGCACTTTGGTGGGTAGGCTTTGCACTCTTTGTTTAAGGATGTGAATTGAGAATTGCTGTTTCATACAGCTACTTTTACAGTTCATCTTGAACCTGAACTCAAATAAACCTCTGCAAATGTGCTTGATGGGAATAGATGCAAAATGCAATTTCTCCCAGTGGGAAGCGAACCATGTTAGTCTTAGTCCTTTTTCCATTCAGTTACACAGGAATCATAAAAAGCTTACACTTTCAATTCGCATAGGATAAGCAAACCGCTGAAAATTATAGTTTGCATTTCTTCTTGTGGTAACAGTACTGTCCATATATTGCATTCTGGGACGTTTTCAGCACCCTTTTCTTTCTGCTTTCTGAGTGAATCTAGAGATTCATTATAAGCTACTTTTTGCTGATGTGAGAGTGTTTAATTTGATGATCCAGTCTTTTATTTATTCCACAAAGTCTCCTCCGTTGTTTTAACTTGCTATTTCCTTAATACACACAAACAAGTATTTGCAACAGTATTCTTAAGATCGGAGCCAAGTGATTTCTTGAATACACGAGTAAGACGAGCGTTGTTAACGACGGTATATTAAAACCTGTGAAATGACACTTGGATTGAATATACATTTCAGATGGCAGTGAATTTACTTTCATGTATCGTAAACATCTGTCAGTACCCGGGATTTTTGATTTCCTGCAGCAACATAAGTCCAGTCTAGTCCACATGTACTCCTTTTGAAAGCTTTGCAGCACTCCTGTTGTGCAGCTGTACTGTTATGCTCAGCCCCTCTTCATAAGTACCTTGGACTAAGGTCATTTGTTGGAGAGATTCAGTTAGGATCAAGACCTTGAGAAGAGCATTTTCAATAGTCCTGTCTGTACCTTATACCTCTGTCTGGAGTCTGAAGGTCTAGTTGGGTTGAGGTGTCCTCATTCCGATAAGAGTGCGACAGGTCAGGGTGCTGTGTCTCCATGTGTTCTGTCTCAGCGTGACAGAATCAACCTCCACATCCTGCTTTAGAAAAACCGCAGAAAGTTAATGTTTCTCTAAACTTGGATCATTTCATTTCGACCAATAATAAACAAGTAACATGTGGGTGTTTAGTCATAGATGCTGTTTATCAGATTTGAATGAATTTTAGAAACAAAGTGCCACAGCAGGACGGATACAAACAGGATTAGTCTTTGCTTTGGAAAGCCCCGTGTGGCTCTTTTAAAGCTCTTTTCATTTGTGCTTGTAATTCCCTAATTCGTTGCATATCTATCCATACCTGCAGCACCCAGATTGTCTGCCATTTTGAATTTGAAATACTTTCCATTCAATCTTCAACAATTTTACACTCCAGATTTCTATGTCGTTCGTTGTAGACTTTTTATATTGCATACCATTGCCTTTCACAGGTTACTGAATTCTTGAAAACATGTCTTATTTGACGTTATCTGCCGTTATCTGTGAATGCCTCATGAACCAAATCAAGACACATGCACACATCAACTCCAGGTGATCATACTCTTAACCAAGTCCATGACTTAGTGGCCATGAGTCGGTACATTGATGAATTATGCAAAGTCACGGCCCTAATATTCACAAACAAGATTTAGGTGTTTTAAAACACCCACACTGAACACTTCACAGTAGCTTGGGTTTCTATCAATAACCAATATTTGATGGATGTTAGCATCAGTCATGCCACCTACAGCAGCTGTCCTTAGGATCCAGTATCTACTGTTTATGGATCCACTACGTGAAGATGCACCCCTGACCACAGCCGGCTTGGACATCCCAATTCACGTCAAGCTTATTTAGTTCATCGTGCAATGATTCAGGCATACAGTATCTATCTGTGTGTCTCTCCGTGTGTGTGTGTGTGTGTGTTTGTGTGTGTGTGTATTTGAAAACTCTCATGATTAGTGTTCTCAGTGACTGGCTGGCTGATGGGGTTGATTTGTCCGACAGTGCTGTGTGTCAGGCAGGCTCAGCGTCCACACTGGAGAACATGAGTGAAGGAGCGGATAATTGATAGTGACAAGGCGCTCCCAGCCTTAATTGCTGCTGGTGAATTAGATTACCTTTTCAAAGTGCCTTCATTAGCAGAGGGAGAGCCATACCAATGGTCCCCTGATTGGCCTCATATTGTTTTGCTGTGAACCTGCTCTGGCAGGGCACAAGTGTGTGTGTGTGTGTTTTGTTTTGGATTGAAATTGCTCACTCATTTTCATGTACAGCTGTAGTTTGACTGTGTGTAGATGTGTGTACGTTATACACATCAAGTGTCAATAATGTCAAGTTGTCAAAGTGACACATTTAGCAGGAAGTGTGTCTCTGTTTTTAAGGGCTACTGACTGCTTTCACTATTTTAAAGGCTTGGTTCACACAAATTACAAAAAAAAAAAAAAAAAAAGTGTTTTACTAAGCTGTGGTGATGTGGCCAAATTGTTTTGGTTTTATTTGCCCACGTTTTGAGATATCTGCCTCTACATTCTGCTGCCACCCCAGGACAGTGGGAGTGAATATTTTTTCGGGCTTTTTTTGCCTTTATTCGACAGTACGAAGACAGACAGGAAAGGAGAAGTCAGAGGAGACTACATTATATGCAGCAAAGGGCTTCGATCCTGGGCGCGCTGCGGTTAAGACTGAGCCTTTGTAAAACTGGCAATTTGTCGTTCACAAAAATAGTTATATGGACTTGATTGCGGCTCATCCTGTCCACAACCTCTGCCTTACATGGTTGCTCACTGCTATCACTGTGTAAATGTGTAGAAGGGTATTTTAAAGAGCTTTGGATAAAAGCACTATATAATTGCATTCCATCCCAAGAGCTATATTATCTTGGCAAAACAAAAACTCCACAGCCAGCAAGGGGATTTAACGGGAACTGTATATGAGCCTCAAACTGATACCTGAAGCTGCCGTGCACCTGAGTCTTTAGAACAGGCCTGACTGGTACTGCCAATTTTGAGAGACAATGCAAAAATAACCTTACCTGAACCCGATTTGTGGGGTTCGGAACTTTACTGTAGCGCTAACTATTATCAGTAAACATCAGTTAATCTACAGTGCTGAAAACACCAAACATTAGGCAACTGGGGAAGTCAAGGATATGGCTAAAACTTCCTGCTGGCGAACACAGAGAGAGAGAGAGAGAGAGAGAGAGAGAGAGAGAGAGAGAGAGAGAGGGAGAGAGAGACGACACACAGCCACAGGATCAGAACCATGGAGAGTGCCACAGAGCCAATATTCTCTTGGTTACCCAGGGTAACACAGATACTGTTTCTGGAGAGAAATAACACGGTTAAGATAAAATGTCTTTTTTCAATGCTGTGGCCACTGCAAATGAAATTACCGTCTCCTCCATTGTATTGATGTGGAGGCAGAAATCTCAGCGACAGATGTCTCAAAGCAGCAAGCACAATAAATGGCAACTAAAACTATCTGCATTGCTAAGTACCTCTGAAGGTCAAAGGGAGAAACACTAATGTTGGGTTTGGAGTGATTCTAATGAGTTCCATGCCATTTTAAAATTGGGGAAAAGAGAGCGCTGGTATCTTATCGGTACTCGTTCTTGGCAGGTACCCTGAGTTGAGGTATCTGAATTGGTATTGGTGAAAGGGGGATTAGTGCATCCCTACTCTTCAGTACATCCATCTGTCCAAAGTCCTATTCTAGTCCTGCCACCATCTTCAGTCGTTGCTGGGTATTGGTACTCTATGACTTTAAGTTATCGCCCAAAAGAACTGAATACCAACTGGTATGGAAACTTCTCCAGTCAAACGATACCTGCATTTAATCCTCGTTGTACCCAGATCTAGAAAAACAAATGGCCCACTAGCGCAGCAGCGACAACTCATACAGTCTGTGGTGTGGTGAGCGAGGTATTTGACGGAGTTGGCAGTTGTATGGCTGTACTGCACTGATCTGATAAAAATAAATGCGGTGGTGGCGGCCTTTTCTGCAACTGAATGCTTCCATTCACACGATGGGTATCAATTGAAGTAGAAAAAGAAAAGAAGGTATCAATGAAATACTATTAGTATTGATATCACTTTAAGGGTACTGGTATTGCTCGATTTCTTTTGAACGTTGTGTACTTTTTATAAGCTTTCAGGGGATTTCTATTTTTAGAAAGGCATTTCAGCAAACTCCAGTGAGCTATACAACCTAAACCAAGTATCCAGATATCAATTTTATTTCCTAATACCTCTGGGAGACGAACGTTATAGAAAAATAAAAAATGTTTTTCTTGTTTCTTCCTTGTGAGATCAAATGTCAAGGTTAGTTACAGCGCCCATGGGGCTGGTAGGGTCTTCAGCCAGGGGGGTGTTAGTTTTTATAAAGGCTTGGAACTTAAGTTCTCCAGTTGAAGAGAAGTAGTAACCCTACAACAAATAAACACCCTACTAGCTAAGGGAAGAGATGGCAGGGATTTTTGCAGAGAGCAAACAGTGAAAGTAGAGAGGAGTTATCATTCCATGCAGAGACGGTGACATGAACAGCTTCTTAAAAAACACTTTCTTCCCAAAACCCAGAAGTCCAAAATCTAAAGTAAAACCCCTCTTCATCCCCTGCAGCACCAGTTTCAGCTCCAGCCATCCTTCCTCATCCCATTTCCATATCTGTCTCCAGTCACTGCTCCATCACCAGCCCTCAGTACCCCCCCATGCCCAAAACCCAACGGCATCCCCATCCCTGTCACAGGCTTCATCCCTGCCCCAGCCAGCCTACAGCTCCCCTGCTGAGTTAAATGGAGTGTGCCGGCGTCAGGGGAGTCGCGTGTGCTCAGTTCAGTTCAGCTCAGCTCAGCTGGGCTGCCAGCGTTATAAACTTACTGCGTGATTATTGTCAGAGCGAGACTCCACCACCCAGGAGGTCTGCGCTGATGGGTACTATGTCACCGGGTACAGCCAGCCATGGAGGGTGGGATGAGAGAGCAAAGGAGGCCTTGAAAACGGGGTGAGAAAAGGACACGGCGAAGGAGGAGAAATACTGTTGGTGGGGGTGATGGAGAACAGGGGTCGAAGGCGGAAGGATAGAAAAAGAGCGGAGGAAAGAGGAACAAGCAGGAGGGCAGGGAATCATCTAAGGAAGGAAAAAGCCAAGCTGAGCAGGGAAAGACTGATGTATACCTATCTCAGCAGACAAAGACAAGGGAAGACACACAGAGAGTGATATAAAGAGGGAGAAGCAGAAGAATAATGTGGCGGCAGAAGAAAGCGAGGCAGCAGGGAAATCAGCAGAGGGGAGAGAAAGAGGGGGAGACAGGGTAGAAAAGAAAGGCAAACAGAGAAATTAGAGAGAACATTTTCAAGCGAGTGATGTGTGCTGTGATTGTTTTCTCTCTCTACTTCTCCTTCTCTCCCTCTCTATCTCACTCTAAACGGTTGGTCGGGATGTGGCCTGTATCTGCCGGCAAGAAGGAACTCAATTTGGGACAATTTACTCTGCAGTCTCAGCCCTGATGCACCTCAGGGACAGAGAATAGAGAGAATGAATGTGAAGGGAGATAGAATCAGCAAGCCACACACACACACACACACACACACACACGCACACACGCGTGCACACACGACGCACGCCTTGCACACAATTGCTGGCGAGTAGATTTCACTTAGTTAGTTCTAACTCTCCCAGGCGGTCAATACGATTTGAGTTTATAAGGCTTGGAAATGAAAAGCCCAGGATAAGGTTAGATAAACTGTGTGCTATTTGATTTCGGCCCACCTCTTGCAGAAAAACCCACACAAGACAGATGGCCGGAGGGGATACACTGATATCATGATGTGCAAAGGGTCATATGGGTGATTAAGGCTGAATACGTTATGTGTTTTGACCCTCGCACTGTACGTGTATTGGTCTCTGCAATGATGAAAACTCTTGTATGATTTGCCTTGCATCTTTTGCATTCCAAATCGGAGTTTTGGAGGGCACATGATTTAAACAAATTCTTAAATAAAAGGCAGTCAACCAAGCACAATCCTGTGTTCTGTGTTCTGTTTTAAGCCCTGACAGTGAGGGGTTTCATATCCTGACCACAACATTTGTTTCTACGCTGGCAGGTTAGCAGCCTGGAGGATCTGTACACCCTTAAAGACAGCAGGGGGCGCCCTGACAGAGCCACCTTTGCAAACCGACTCTCCACCGCAGTAGGGGTGAGTATTTTAACTACTCCATTAAACAGAAGAAGAAGAAGACATACTTTATTAATCCATCGAGTGGAAATTCAATTTTTACTCTTTTGTTATTTATTTTTTACACATTATACACACGGGCCGGAAACACACACACACACATGCACAAACAGGCCCCATACACATGCATTAATGGAGAGGTGTCAGAGCGAGGGGGCTGCCGTGGTTAGATTAGGTTGGATGTTGGGTGCCTTGCTCAAGGACACCTCTGCAGCGCCCAGGTGGCGAACTGGCACATCTCCAGCTCCCACTCCACAATAAACGGCGCCTAATAAAATACCCATCACACGAGAGGATCTAGAGAGGGGATCAAGCTGCAGGTTCCCAAAAGAAGCCGCTCTGAGGTTGTTGTTTTTTTTGGCCTTACTCGCACTGTCTGTGTAACACAGCGGGAAATGGATTTGTAACTACAGCAAATCAGAGCGTTCAGCTACTTAGACGTGACTGTTTGATACATTTAACACGGCCACGTCAAGGTGAATTCACACTCTGGCATCGGTTCTGATTTTACACAGCATGTATATGCAAATGGAAGTTCATTTGGCTGGCGTTGCTGTTTTAATCAGGGTCTAGTGTTGATTAGCGAGAAGGATGAAAAAAAAATAAAACAGAGCCATGTGGTGAGTAATGGCTGAAAGTTGTTTACCTTGCTTGTGTGCCTGTTCTATCCAATATCACTTTGTGCCCCCCCCCCTCGCCACCTTCAACAAGCCGTTCTGCATCACCCTTCGGAGCGCACAATGCAGCCTCCTCAAAGGGCTTTTGTTGCCAGGGAAACCGTCACCCACGGAGACATCCCATGACAGCACAGGGTGAGGGAGGAGGGACGGGGATGCAGCTTTGGCCCTGTCCGTTCTCCGGGGTGCACCAGACCTCTGGCCCTTCCCCAGCACACTGCCCCTTCAGTGACAAACACACACACACACACACACACACACACACACACACACACACACACACCACACACACCACACACAACGCACAGAGCAACAGTACATTTACACCAAGGAAAGACACTTACACATGCACCATACACAGAGAGTAAAAGGGAGAGAAGATTCCCAACTTTCTGATTCAGAGTTATCATCTGAATCAGTGTGCGTGTGATTAATTGAAGTAATTTATTCACAATCTCCAGTGACTCCATGTATGGTTCATGATTTCATTAAACTGTAACTTTAATTACTTTTCTACCATCGTAACTTTAGGTGAAAATGAATTTCTGCGCCTTAAATGTCCCACATTTCGTAATGAGTCTTAAATTTAATGGATTGCACAAATAATGTTTTGGGATAATGAACAATTGCATACTTAGACATTGCATCTCCTTACCGGGCGCTGTTGCATCCTTAAATGCCTTGCGTTGAAGTCTGTGTGTTGGCTACGTTCTTTTCTGTGAAATAATCCTTTTCAGCATTGAGGCAAGAAAACCGTCCCTATCACTAACTTGAACCCAATAGGAAACGTTTTTATTTGTTAAGATAATGCCTTAGTCGTTTGAACCACCCCGACTAATAGAATCTGCTTTTGTAGCATTTCCTTAGGCTGAAAACAGTCAATATTGTCATAGGTATATAGAAGATGTATTTATGGTGGGTTACATGTTGCCAAACACAATTACAGCGTGTTGGCTACATCAGCTGGCCTGCTGCCAAAGCCTGAGCTATACTCCATCCACCCACCTCTGACCAGGCTGCTGTCTATACAGCGCTGTGTGCTGCTTCTCACTCTGCATCACACACTGTGCTATGCATTGCATGGCAGGTGGGTTACATTACAGCGCTTCATAATTACTGCACCATGCGACGTTTTGTTAACTGTAACGTTTAGACAGATTAATGTTAGTTTAATGCTTTTTTTTTTTTAAAGTCTTAAGTCTTGTGAGGTAAAAAAAACAGTTTAATCAGGAGGGACTGAGTGAGTGAGCTGTATTTATGGACATGTGCACAAGACAATGAGAAGTATGAATAGTCTATCATGTATTTTGAGGGGGGAGGTGAAGCCGTAAGTAGAATAGGAAACCCTCCCATGGGGGCTAGTGTTGTTGGTGATGAGATGAAGAGAACGCTGAAGATCTGGATTTGATGAGGAGTGGACTCCTGATGGGCTCGACCTGAGCTCTGGATATGATGACTGGAGGGGAAGGGGGTGGAGGAGGGCCGATGATATCGCCTGAAATGACAGCTGACGGCAGCAGAGAGGAGAATGAATGAAGCATAACGGTATTCTTCCTGATTGAGCTTCATTATTACTAGTTACAGTAACATGGTAAAATATCAATCCTGGCATCACGCATACAGTAAGGTGTTAAGCGTGCTACTTTGTGAAAATTTAATTTGTTCAGAATGAAAGGCTGAGTTACTGGTGCATCATTGTGTCGCAAAAGCATTATAAGACGGTGTTCTCAGGCGTTAGATCGAGTGGGACTAAAGTGTTTGTTGTCATAGATCTTTGTAGACGCCAAGCTTGCATCCTCTGAAGCCAGAATGAATGGTCAGAAACCTTTCCCGGCTGGGATTGTGACGCTCTCTTCTAAACATCACAAACAAATCAACATAATTTTATTTGATCTGCCGTCTAAATCGCTTTTTAAATCTCACCACAAGAGGACGGATGTCAAGGTTACAAGCTCTCGAGAAGGTCGAGCAATGTCTTTCCTGACTGGAAATTCTTCTTTCTTTCATCAACCTGTAATACAGCAAAAACCCTCAATAAAGTGACGTTACATTTATTGCTACGTTGGTTCTCTTTTATTCTTCATTATAATAGAACATGTGCATTGAGAAAGAAGAACTTTCATCCTCAAAAAATAAAATGATGTTGGACAAAAGTGATCGTAGATTAAGTTACAAAGAAATGTTCAAATGATACCTGCATCTTGTCCGCAGCGTAGTCTAAGCCAGCTTCACGGAGCGTCTTTCACAGCAACAGCATGACACACACAAACCTAATGAACAATAAATAAAATAGAAGTGCTGCACTTACACGGTCCAAACTAACAAGTGCTTTGTATGGCTTTGTAATGACATCTGCTTGCTAAAGTAAACTGAATGAAAAAGATAAGTGTATCTGTTTTGCGAGATTGTCCAGCAAACATGTACACGCAGTCTTTAAACAAAAACATAGCAGAATAATGGAAAGTTTCAACATATAAAGTTCCATGACTAGTGAGCATCTGCTGATGAAGATCGTTTTATACGGTTGAAAGCTCCAAAATAAGGAAGTAAGTTGAGATTGAGTGGAGATTGTTCAGTCAACAGCTGTTTTCCAAAGGTTTGAGGATGAACTGTCAAGCTCAGACCTCATACTGTATGCATGGACTGTGTTTATGCTACTGTACAATTTACATATTTATTCCTAATATGTTAGAACTATGGAATCCTGTCGCTTATCTATAAATCTAAATATTATAAATATATATTAGATTTATTCAGGTTTTGCAAATTCCATGTGTATTGATTTATGTAATATATAGTAACATATTATGTAGTGTAGTTGTACATATGCTGTGCTGAATATAATGTAACAATATGATCTATACCTATTAAGTGAAACCTAATATATAAAAATAAGTTTAAATCATGTGGAACCACGGCCAGCTAATGATAATGCCTTGTAAAATATCCCCAAATTACCTGTTACAACACAGTTGATGCGGTTCTTCAAAAAAAAAGTGTAACATTTCAGTTGAACAGGATCGATGATGTTCCATAACAACGGAATAACAAACGCTTCATAAATCGGTGCAATCAAACACTGGCTGAGTTAAAGCAGTCCATAGGAATGGTGCTCTGAGGCGCACATGTGGAGGAGCTGTACTATAATAACACACACACACATGCACACACTCACACAGAATGGAGGTCCATAGTGGTTTATCAGAGGGGGGGAGGGGGTTTTGCCACCGTGTAATCCCGGTCGTCAGCAGCCCTCTGTCAGCAAAGCAACAATCAGCTGTTGTATTAATCGCCCTGCTAATGACACAATTAGCACGGCGGTGGAAAAACAGCTCCACACAAACATGTAAGGACTCGGAGACGACACACCGATAAGGCCACAACGCGCCACATGCACATATACGCAGCTAACAGACGGCTCGCATGCATTCTGACTCAAACAGACGCAAATCGAGACTGAACATGATCATAAGACAAATGCATACAGGAATACACACACACACATACACACACACACACACTCAGAGGCAACCACCAGACAGTTACCACATACACACACACATGGCTGCAGTTAGATGGGAGAAAATAACATCCAAGTGTTTCTCTCTCGATGCCTGTACCTTGTTTACTCCAGCCCCCCCCCACCCCCCCTTCATTTACCCTCTCCCTAACTGTCCTAACTATCGTACCTCTTGCAGTTTCATTCTCAAACGCACAGACATGTCTCTGACTGAACTCTCCACTGACCTTTTACAAAATGTCTCAGATACTAACCCCCTGCCAGCTCCTGACATACACTCACTGGTCCCTGCTGGTGTACTACACACTTAACACACACATACAGAAAACCACTGCGCACAGTATGTCCCGGTACTCTGACTTCTTTTTCCTTTGTCTTAACGTCTGTCTAGTTTATCCAAGCTGCAGCTGGGTATTATTGTTGCTGCCTCTCTAGCAGCAACAAGGCTCTTAGCAGTCAGAGAAGACGCAGACGTATGCAGCAGAACTGTTGTGAGGTCGTCATGGTATAAACTGAGCCATTGAGCCAAGTTATGTAAGGAGATGCCAGATTTTTCCCTCCGAAGAAGATGGAAACCTCAGAGGTCAAGGTCAACCAACCAACCAACCAACCAAACGTGATAGCACCTCTTTCTGAGTGATTACGTCCTGTATCCAGTCAGTGTAAGGCTGGCTTATCAGTGGCAAATCTATATATTTAGCATCAGCAAACAGATAGTAAAACAGCTTTTGCACAGCACTGAGCTATGCTTGATTTCCCTTCATGCATCTTTTGAACAATGCATTGAATTTTATAGAAAACTAGACAGGCACTCGGACCTCCGGCAAGGCCAAATGTCCTATCTCGCAATGTTAACGGAAGTGAAAAACAATGTGTGTATCCGCCCTGTGAATCGGATCCGCTCTTACGTTTAGTCGGTTCTTCTCTGTCTTCCACCAAGTTTTATGAAAATCGGACTGGTAGTTTTTCAGTAACACTGCTGAGAAACAGACAAACCGAAAACATAACCTACTTGGCGGAGGTAATTAGCATCAAGCGACACTACACCTGTGAGTCATTACGCAATAAATCCGAAACCCGAAATCCCACTCAACTGTTCGCTGTAGCGTAAGCTTTGAGTGTCTGTTAAATAGACAGTGAATGAGGGAAAAATTGAGGGATTTTGGACACAACCTTAGTCACCCTTTTGTGTGTATAGTGGAAAGTTGCATGCATGTACTTCATTTATCAGGATAACCCAGACTATGACAAATCAAAATGTATGCTGTGAATAAGATTTACTGACTGTTGCCTCTCCGTTGGGTAATTACAATCAAGATGTCCCCATGTGTGATGTCACTTCTGACGATGCAATCTTTTCTCAAACACGTCCTAATCTAATACCTGTAAAAATATAAGTTATACTAGTGCTCATTTTTGCCAATGATCTAAAGCAGAGTTAGCTAATTGCAATGTCCAATTAGCTACAAACCAGCATCACTATTTTGAACGTGTTTAAAATGCATACTACTTCAACAGATTTGCTGTGTTTGGAAGCCCAGTTTAATGCTGAGCTAATTCTCTGCAGTCACCTTTATTAATGATCCTCATTGTTTGTCAAACGTCGTAGTTGATGGTACTGTGGTTATAAAAAGTCTACACACCCTTATGAAATCGCAGCTTTTTGTCTTTGCCTTTGTGAATAAGTCTCTATTAACTTTGCACATCTAGACTTTGGCATTTCATCCAACTCTTCTTTGCAAACAAGTTAAAGTTCTTCAAATAGCGAGGGAATCTCCTGTGTACAGCTCTCTTTAGGTCTCTCTACATGTTTTCTGTGGGATTGAGGTCTAGGACTGGGACATTCCAAGACTTTGATTTTCCTTCTCTGAAGCCATGCTTTAGTCGACTTGGATGTGTGCTTTGGGTCATTGTCATTTTGGAATGTGAAATTCTTCTTCATCTTCAGATTTCTGACAAAAAGTTTTTGTGCCAAAATATCTTAATATTTTGAGCAATTCATTATACCGTCTATTCCTGACCTGAAGAGAAGCAGCCCCAAAACATGATGCTACCTGCACCAGGCTTCACACTGACTATGGTGTTCCTTGGATGATGAGCTGTATTGGCCTAACATATCTTTTAAAATTACGGCCAAAGAGTTCAACCTTTGTCTGGTCAGAACGTTACACATTTCCCCACATTACACACGTTAGTGGTGAATGAATGAGTCTTTTGGCATAATTCAGAACGGCTTAGATGTTCCTTTTTGTTCCATGGTCCAGGCATGTTCAAAATATGGTACCAGTACCAGTACCTGCCAGTGATTCCTGTAGTTCTTTCAATGTCTCCTAAGTTTTCTCCTCGTCCTCTCATCAACTTTGGAGGGTTGCCTGATCTTTGCAATGTCTCTGTGCTCCATGGTACATCTAATGCCATTGCCATGAAGTATATATGTCGTAGTCTTGTATTATTTAAAACATCACTTGTTTTTTTTTCGGACGATCACATTAAAGAGTGAACAAGTCTGACGTTTACGTTATTGTTGTGTCTATCTGTTATGTCTGCAATTTTACAAGGGTGTGTAGATTTTTGATATACACTGTAGGTGTTGAAACTGCTTTATGTCTGTTTAATTGTTAGGTATTCAACCCTTCTTTATATTGTCATTGACTAGCTTCGATTTTGTTCTACTTGAGCACTTTGAATGAAATTACTTGTGCGGTTACATTTTTAATGTAATATCCTTGAGTTTCATACATATACGGTTGTTATACTCACAAACAAAACAGGTGGTGAGCTAGAAAGCAATGTTAAGCTAGTTCTCTCTCCCTCTCTCTCTCTCTCTCGCTCTCTCTCTCTCCCACCCACTCTTCTATCCACCCAGGATAGAAAATATCTGATAGCTGAAGCATTTGTGTGCTTTTCTCTCCTTCTTTTTCTTTCTTTCTTTTTTTTTTTTTTTTTTTTTAAAGACTTCAGTCACATCCGCAATCCCGCGGCCCTATAAGGAGCTTTCACGCTTTTTGGTTTGCTTTAGATGTTTAATACCCCCTCTCTTTTGTGTCAGGGAGCCGGAGAGGCGTTAAGAAGCGCTGATAAACCCCACTTAGATCCCTTCCTGGCCCGTCACCCCGGCCTGCCGGGCCGCTTTAGCAGGGAACTGATCTGTGACGGCCTGCCACTCAAACTGAGCACTTCTGAAGGCTGACACAATGGAGTGAGCAACACACCAGAGGGCCCGGGGGTGCGTAGGGAGGGAGACGGAGGGAGTGTGAGGCAGAAGAGGCCAAGAGGTGCCCTGAAAGAAGGCTAGAGGAGGGGCCAAAGTGTATCTCCCTCTTATCTTTCTCCTCTCTTTCAATTTATGCAATTTCTCCCTCCCTACCCTTACTCCTCGCTACTGTAGAGCTCACACAATTTTTTACGTGCCTCTGATTTGTTTTCGCCGTTTATCTGCTAGTCGGCAGTAACGCACACACAACCCCTCTCCTCTGTCTTTTTTCAGTCTGTGGTCGGGGCTATCAGCCTGGCAGCTAGAGATGAGAGATTGAATGAAGAGGCAGACAGTAGGGGGGAGGGGGGGGGAGGGGGGGGGTGAGGGCCAGGAAGGGATCAGCCGTGCCACAGGTTCTTGGGGGCGGGTGGGTCATGGGGTACGTTCACTGCTGCGTGGCATCATGGGTCCAGCCAGGGCCGGGCCGGGGCTGACAGAGCCTCAGGAGGCACAGCGTTGTGATTGACAGGCGGATGGAGGCGGTGGGGTGGGGGTGTGAAGGGGCATGTGGCCACTGCCGCTGCCATGGCCATCACTTTCCCAGGGGGCCATGGGTGGGTAGCGAAGCCCAAAATGTCAGAGCCGATATCTGTGCAGCTCGGCTCGTATCACACCGCTGCAGCTGCCTGCCATCCACCACATCCACTCATTCATATAGAGACATGGGAGTATTATGTACTCACGCACACACACACACACACACACACACACACACACACACTTTTCTTTCTGTTTCCTCACCACCTTCCCCAATCATTCACTTCTATTCTATAGAGCTATTTTTGTGAACACACACATACAGTATATTCTTCCTATTGGATGTCTGCAAGCACACATCCACACACTCTTTTACTCCCTCCATCTTACTGTCTTTCTCCTCCTCCTCCTCCTCCTCCTCCTCCTCCTCCTCCTCCACCACACATTCACATTGTGCCTCTGTCAGTTCTACCTCAGCCAATCAATCATGCAAGTGCTCCACGGCTCTTTTCTTCCTCACTGCTGGAAAGGCAATTTTACAAATATTTATCATAGTCCCACCTTTGTCTTATTTCTCTGATCTCAAACCGTGTTCTCTCCGTCAATCTTTCTTTCTATTTAACCAGGCTTTTATTTTGAAGGGAGAAGTGTCAGCTCCTTGTGCATTTGATGTTGAAGTTGCACCGGTTTACTTTGTATTGCAACATGTGTTGGGCAGCCATTGAAAGAAGTTCTGTTCGTAAAAAATTTGCTTTTCTGTTTGGTGATGTAATTTTTCAGTGCACTGTGTGTATTGTGCGCTTTTATCTGCACCTTTTTTCATATCTGTGTGTGTGTGTGTGTGTGTGTGTGTGTGTGTGTGTGTGTGTGTGCGTGTGTGCGTGTGCTGCCTATATGTCACAGCTGGATGATGAATGCGCTGACAGTGGAGGGGTCAGTGTCACAGACAGTGTGGTCAATTGCCCCTCGTCCCCTGAGTCTAACCTTGAGCAACACTCCCTAAAGAGTCTCAATCTGCCATTAAAGCCCACGCCCACACACACACACGCACACACACACATTCCCCAGTGAGTGTGTGCCATTAGTAGCTGGCAGGCCCTGGTTTGACAGAGAGCGATTAGCTCCCTATCATGTGTATTGATCACCGTGTCCTGGCTGCTCCTTCAGAGGAGGGGCTGGAGGGGTTTTACAAGGTAGTTGGGGCACACACACACACACACAAACACACACACACACACATACACAGTCAGATCCTTGTTATCTATGTGCATGTCTTCGTTTTGTTATAGATTACAAACATATAGAAGGTGAGCTTGAAATGTTAACAGTATAAGTTGCATTATGAACTAAAATGGCACTCAAGAGAGTGGCCAATGGTGCAATCGCGCCCCACAGATGATCCCATTTCCTGAGTTAGAAAGTCTTCTGACTTCGGTGTGCTCATGAGCTTTAAGTCGTAATGTGTAAACAACATGGACGCTACAAAGAAGATGTGTTGTGTTTTATTTCTAAGAGCGTTTAAACATCACGTCGATAGCCGTTTCCGAGTTGCTGTTCAGACTTGAGAGGGCGTGCGTTCATGTGAATTTTCAAATTATTCCGGCATCACATGAATGCATCACAAATGCCCAATCTCGCAAAGTCTACAAAATTGAAAAATAATTTGTGTAGCCGCCCTGTGATTCGGATCCGCTCGAAAATGTAATTGGCCCATGCTTCACCCTTCCAACACGTTTCATGAAAATCTGGCCTGTAGTGTTTCTGTAATCCTGCTGACAGACAGACAAACAGACGGACAAACCGAGCAGAAAACATAACCTCCTTGGCGGAGGTAATAATTACATATAACGTGTATGTCATTTATAGAAATTGTGTTCTCCCAACAGTTTCTTAGCACTACTGTATTGGCACACATTTTGGGAAAACATTTTTGAAATTATAATAGGCTAAGCTTAATAACCAACAGTGATGCATTTTTGCAGACAACATGAAAAATAAAACACTTCAGATTACAACCCTGTAGACCGTATGAGAGTCTGGACTGCACTAGTGTCGGTGTGAAAAAGTTTTATAATTTCACCAGCTCACATTAGCGGCTTTCTTCTGGTTTAATCTGTCTCATTTCTATTTTTATGGAACCGTGGGTTAGGAAGATCTCTACCTCTCTCACTAAGGCTTCACTTCCTGGAACTGGCACGTGATGAAGGCCTTCCAGTGGTTGTCTAGTGAAAACATGTACACATATATATTACAAGTAGGTGTGATATAAATGATCGTATGTGACGATATTTTGATAGTTGTTCACGAAGGGTAAATTCATCCATTCATCACTTTCAGACTCGACTACTGCAATAGCATCCTCTACGGCAGGGGTCCCCAACCACTGGGCCGCAGACCAGCACCGGGCCACGGATCTTTTGGTTCCGGGGCCACACAGAAAAAATAAAACGTTTATTTTTTTTGTGTTGGTAATATTTCTTGTAAAACATTTTTTATGTATTATATTTTATATATATATATATATATATTACAATGTGATAATAATATAAATAAAGTGCATCATATAAAATTAAATAATTCCATTATATATGTTATAATTAAATTATATGTTTTGCACTTTATTGTGTGTTTTGTTATGCCTGCTTGTTTGCATCTTGTGTGTACAAATGTGTATACATGTCTGTTTTTATGCTTGTACGGAATGTTTCTAAATTGTAAAGCGTCTTTGTGTATCTAGAAATGCGCTTAAAAAAATTAAATGTCTTATTATTATTTAGTATTCGTGCTGCTAGTGCAGTGGCCGCTTGCCGATTGCTTCGCGTTTACATTTGTCTAAAAATACCATGTAACATGTCGTCACTTAAACGTGTACATTAATCCAAATATTACACTGAACCCATTATGTATTTTTATTTCATTTTTGTCCTAAATCAATATGATCAGCCTCATTCAAACAGCAATTGTACATGTATCACATCCACTTCCTGTCTGGGGTATTCAGTGTTTAATATCACACATGTAGTGTTCTTAGCTCTAACACCCCCCCCCCTACACCCGTCTTCCTTGGGTAGTTTAGACCAGCTCTTGTTAATTGAGTCTAATTGAAGAACATGAAGGGGGAATAAAGCAAGCAGGCTTTTAGGACATAAAAGACTGCAGCCGCCTCTCAATAGTATTTATTTTCAACCTCTTCCACTCTGATTTAAGTGTAAGAGGACAATAGCGGCCTGACACTGATATGTGTGTGTTTGTGTGTGTGCGTGATCTGTTGTTTGATTTAGTGCGCCCACCTTCACAAGGACCAGCCTCTTATCAGATCAAAGCTGCGAGCAGCGGCCTATAAAAGAAATTGTGCGTGTGCTGTGGAGGACAGAGGTGTAGGTGAGGGGGGGACGGGGGGTTTGTTGCTTTTAACCCAGGACAATGGGACAGCAAAGGAGAGAGCGAGCGAGTACTCTTTGAACTAATGAAGAGGAGACCTTTTACTCTCCTCCATAAAGATACCCAACTCTCCCGGTGCTATGGATTTTCCCTCTCTTTCAGAGTAGAATGAAACAGAATAGAACAAAATATTTAATTTGCTCCGTGTTTCTCACTGTTTTGCTTTTATCTTCTGACAGAAAGCCACACAAGGCTAAAGTAAGACTTTAGAAATGGCTTAAGATTGTAGGACTTGCAGACCACGAGCATCTATTGAATAAGCAGAGGTGAGGACACTTAGCTTACCAAAGGGACAGCCGGATGGCCTAAAAAAAGACAGCTGGTTGTGTACCCTGTAAAACGAAAAAATGTAAGTAACGTACTTAGATTATACAGAAAATAAGTATTTTGTGTTACGTAACTTAAGTTATGTCACATAAAATACTTATTTTAACCCAAAGTATGTTCTTTTACTAAACGTAGTAATTGTGTTGCCTGAACCTAACTGAGTAGTGTTGTTTCATTCACAGCATTAACCACTAGTTTAAAACTGTGACCATGAATACGAGTAAATATGTTTTCCTTGAAGCTTAAATTGAGAATGCAGTTTTGTTGTATTGGAACACACATTTGTTGAGAGTTGAAAGGGAAGTGAATGCAAAAAAACTAAAAGTTAAATGTCAATTTCAGCGATTGACCAAAGTCAACATACTGTAAACTCATATTTTCCTCTAAGCAACGCATTACTTTGTGTTGTGTTCAGGTTCAATGGGTGCAGAGGCAGCACAGTCGTCATAGAGACAAGCGGCTTCCTGTGACCGGAGTGGACCACAGAACCTCTCACAGCAAGTTCTGAGTAACAGACTTCTTTCACCAGCTTGTAGTCTTGTTTTTGCTGACCTCCAGTGGGTTAAAGTTCAGGAAAAAAAATCCTTATTCATTTTTAGTGTAACAGTTAACAATGGCTTATTTACTTCATCTGGACTGTGTGGGTGTGGTTGCATGTAATTTGATTGACATTGGCCTGGCAATATGATCAATGTATTATTATTTTAAAAAAATATCCCCAAAACTTCATTAATGAAAAACTCAATTCTATTTTATCCAAAATACTAATCTAAATATGTATTTATTTTAAGTGTTAAACAGTGTGAATAGAAGTACTATCAAATCATATTAAAGGACATATGAAAAATGAACACATTACAAAAAATAAGTAAGAGTAAAAAGCAGATTAATTGGTTTTAAATGACTTAAACAATGTAAATGTAATATTGTATTGTGTATACAGTCTCTTTATTTAACTTTAGAGAGTAAATGGTGAATGAAAAGGGTAAACATAAGTGTTCTTTTACAAAAAAACAAACGTATTTGAGCAAAAAAGCTTCAAATTGTGCTCATAATGACCCCATCAAACATATTAAGACACATAGAATAACACCATGGTGTATGGACTTTTGAGCAATTCCACTGTATTACCTGCTTTAATAAATCTAGAATATTTGTTCTCCTATTATCATGTATTTACCAAGTAATACTTTGTGTTTTTGTGATTATTATTATTATTATGGGCTGCCTTACGTTGTACTGGAATCAAGTTCATTCTTATCAACACTAATTTTACTCTCATCCGTCTATCTCAATATGAATCTTTATTTTGTTATCCTCAATTGTTGAGTACAATTCTTGGTGGTATCGTTGTATAAAGAATACTTTCTGATTTTGACTGCTTCTATTTGTAATGGTTTGTTCAATGTCTCAATGACAATTACCACAGGCACAGAATACATTTCTAAAAGGACAATAAACCAATTACAAATTCTCAACTATCCAATTAAATGTCCATAAAGAAATTAAAATGTATACATGCACACTTAACACATTGTATCAATGAAATGCTTTACTACTGCTGACGATTCACTGGTTCCTCAGGTGATATTAGTCCTGTGTGCCATTGTAATTGTGTCTAATGATCACATTACTCTCAGTAGTTTACGTTAAAACAGGAAAGCGAGTTAAGCATACAACATTTACCTCTCACGCCTGTTGTCGCGGCAGTTTAAGGTGTTACTTGAAAATGTAACATCATGTTTCCTTTGTAAGCCGCCACCAATGAATGTTAAAACACTGAATTATTTTCTATCGCACGCTAGGTTTCCCATATTCCTTTTTAACGACCCTTTCCAAAATCTACATCCTCAAAATCAGAAGTGGCTTTTCATGTCATGTTTGGTGTTAGAATTGTGTCAGAAAGCACGTTTTATCTGCAGTTGCAGAAATGACTGTTCACACATACAGTTCTATATGCATACAATGTTTGCTTTATCCACATATGTAAGTGCGTATTGCTTTCTTGAATGTGTGTTCGCCACATGTGTTTTTCTAAATGCCTTTGAGACATCCTTTTGACCTTTAAGACAATGAACCACTCTGAGGAAACCAGTATAACTGCAGCTGTTTAATATTTACATCAGGCATGTGTATACCTTTAACTCCAGCCATATGTGTATTATTGTGTATTGTGTGGTATCAGTGTGGCTCACGTCCTGCTGCGGTGCTCTCTCTCTCTCTCTCTCTCTCTCTCTCT
>CALSCE010010638.1:7008633-7069506 GCA_943593645.1 Bovichtus variegatus | reverse complement strand
TGTGTGTGTGTGTGTATCTATGGTGTTGTTTTTAAGTATATAGCATATAGCATGTGTATGTAGGTGTTAGTGTTTTCAAATTAATGCGTGTAGGTTGTGGGGCCACCAAGGCTCATGGGAGTTGCGACGCCGGCTCTTTTGCCTCACCATGCTGGTGTGTTTGTTTCAGGGTGGGTGGATTTGTGGTTTGAGGTGCAAGGATGAAAGATCTGTCTCTGTGACTTCCTTGTGAACTCCGTGGGCTCCTTATGGGCACTCTGAACACACATACTGTGTCTAAGTGCACCACTACGTAACAGCGTAAGGTGGAGAAGAGGTTGGAGCAGGATTAATATATCATAAGTAGGAAGAAAACAGTTTGTGCAGGTTAGGGTCACATGTCTGCCTGAGCTGTCGGGCAGGCAGGGGACTGGGTCAGGTGGTAAGCAGGAAACTGTAGTAGCATCTAGAGGACAGGTCATGAATGGCAGATATGGAACAAAGGAGATGTTAGAAATGCAGGGCATACACTAAAGAGAGAGAGAGAGTGGATAAAGGAAAGGGGAAGAGGAGGATGATGCAGATGAATGCCCTACAGGGATGAGCAGACGAAAACAAAAGTGCAATTTCATGCCAAAAGGAGTACCAAAATTGCTCCACCTGATATGCATAAATACAACCTCTGTCTTAAAGAAAAAAAAAAATGCAAATAATAAATGTCCCAAACAACCAAAAGAATGTCCAAGGAAAATGCTGCTCTGGTAACTGTGCTGGTGTAACCGCTGGCTACTTACTGCTGGTGAGCGATGCTTTTGTGGTCATGTCTAACAATAAACATCTCACAGCCGTTGTCCTTTTCAAGTTCTAATAATAATGTTGTTAGTCTGTATGTGTATGTGTGCGTGTGCGTGTCTAGTTTGCGCAGGGCAGGTACAACAGCGGGTTGGACCTGAATGTGATGCCAGTTCAGAGCAACAAAATCACTGGATACTGGAGTAGTGGTCAGCATCATTGACGATGGTGAGTCTAACCTTCACTGCAACGCAGTATCATGTAAGATCGTTACATTAGGTACACGGGTACATGATGCTTATTATATACTGTAGATGGATTAAACAGATGTGAATTTTCTTGTGACATACTTTGCAATGTTAACAAACACAAAATATCACAGGGTTCTTGTTGGTTGTGTACTAGCGGGTAGCTTCATTTCGACCATAGGCTTTTCAGCATAATATCTGAAGGCCAGGAGCATCTAAATGATGCGGAAAATAAGCAATAGTTTGCGAAAGGCTACGGTGTACACTATCCGAAAAGATTTTAGATTTGCGAAAAACTTGTCAAGTTTGGTGTGATCAAGCTGAACTCTCGCCCTCAGTGGAGAGGGCGAATGATTTATGTTGGTGCTCCAGCTCCACCACCACCGTCATCTTCGTCTCAGTCACGCCACAATGAGAATTCATTTCTCTCTGATTGCTGGGATATCTGGCAACAAGGGAAATGAGAGAGCGGCATCTTATGGGCTCATTCATCAAGAACTAATTGAAGCCTCACTAGTCTCAAGTGCTGATAGAGCTGGAGTAGTGTTGGAGTGTGCTGTTTTGTATGTGTGTGGTAAAGTGTTCATGTGACACTTCTTTTGCATCCAAGTGGCTTTGACTCTGTAGTATGTGTGTGATAGTGGACTCTGAGAAAATGTCCTATACAAGTGTCATTATTCTAAGAAATTGCATATTTGTGTGGGTGTGTGTTTTTTTTTTAGCCCATTAGCATCCAAGCATGTATACGCATGTGTGTTGATTCTTACTTGACTGTCTGTTTTTGATGAAAGATGCCGCTATTATGGTGGACTGCTTTGCTGTGCATCCCTCTGCATACAGACAGCTATTCTGTGTGTGTGTGTGTGTGTGTGTGTCTGTGTGTGTGTGTGTGTGTCTGTGTGTGTCGGTATTGGTGGCGACGGGTGGAGGGTGGATACAGAATGAGCAAGCAAGCGAGAGAAAAAGAGAAAGAAATTAAATAGAGGACGGATATAGAGGGAAATGTCAGGCGAACGCAAGAGTAAAAAGGATTCAGAGAGGGGCGAGTGCGTGTGTTAATGCATGTGTGTGTGCATGTATGAGTGTGTGTATGAGACAGAGAGTATTAGACTTGCACCACTGAATCTCCTCTCTCCTCTGAGGCTATTGTACTCCGCTCCACCTCTCTGTATTGATTCCACCGGGCAAGAGCTCCCTCACTCTTTCTCTTTCTCTCTCCGTCTCTTTCTGTCTTTCTCCTATTTTCTTGGCCTCCTCTTTTTTCCTGTTGCCTCTTTGTTAACTAGAAGGTGACTCCTTCCTCTGGCCTTCCTTCTTTTCCTTTTCTTCCCTCTCTTTCTCCCTCCCTCTCCCTTCCTCCCACTCGGACAGTCTGCCTCTCACAGCTGAAGGATCATGTATACGCTCACCTTTAGCCACCTTTCAATCGATGCGTATTGATTTTAATATCACAATGAAATAAATTATTTTACTTTGAGTGAAAGGCCCCCCCCCGCACCCCACCTGCTCCTCCCTCCTTCTCTATCTCCACCCTTCAATCCAATCCCTCTGTTTTAGAGGTAATGTAATTGGCATCTGAGGTCGGTCCTCTACAAGCGTTGAATCAAATTCGCCATGCCACCTTCAATTTGTGTGCCTGTCTTTGTGTTTGCTTCTGACTCTCCTCTTTCAGACTATTGTCTCACAGTTGCACCATTAATTTTATTACTGTACTTCATGGACGTCAGCATGACCCTTGAAAAACACAGCTCAATAAAATCAGGTGCCTCATTTAACAATGTGCATATGCACAATTTTGTGCATAAAGCGGGCGTATACTTATGACATTCGCCAAGGAGGTCATGTTTTCTGCTCGGTTTGTCTGTCTGTCCGCAGGAGTACAGGAAAAACTACTGGCCTGATTTCCATGAAACTTGGTGTTAGGGTGTAGCCCAGGTCAAGGAAGGACCCTTTATAATTTGGGGCGTATCCAAATTACGGGGGGATACACGTATTATTTTTCACTTTCGTTAACATTGCGAGATAGATGGAGAAATCAGTGGTACACAGTGTAATCATTGTTAAACCAGTTTTTTTTTTATTGGAGACACACAAACCAACTGTCAACCATGTAAGTAATCGATTGGTGATAAATGATTGAGATGGTCAACTTTCCATTAACATCTCTCTTTCATCCTGTTCTTCAAGTGCTGCATCGCTGAGTACCTGGGGCTACAGTATAAGAGATCCTGAAGATCCGTTAATGACCTTCATTATGATTGATTTAACTAAGCCAGGTATATTTTCTGTAATGGTATATCTGCGTAAGAATGCAGAATATGTTTATAGAGATGGCTCCATGCTCTTGTCTCAAGTTGTTAATCGTATTGTAAATGGAAGAGTAAGTCACTGGCATTACTGGAATCCATGAAAAATATTGGTTAAATTGCCGTTTGGACCGAAAGCCAACGTTAACTATATGACAAAGAATGAAGCAGAGCAGCAACGATTAGTCGAATAATCAATTATTCAGTCAACAGAAAATGTATCTGCAACTTGTCTGATAATAGATTAATTGTTGAAGTCATTTTTCAAGAAAGAGTGTCAAAAATGTGAGAATCAGATGCTTTTCTCGGTCTTACGTCATAGTAAATTGAACGTCTTTCGGCTGTTGGTCGGACAAAACAAGATATTTGCTGCTGTCGCCTTTGGCTCTAAGATAGTGTGATGGGCTTTTGTCCCAGTTGTTTCATGTTTTATTGACCAAACAATACATTGGAGAAAGGAACAGGAAGCTTTCCTTCATGCCTGCTGCTGGGATGCTACACTCTCCGTTTCATCTTCATCTCTCTCAGCTGCTATTCTTATCTAGAACAAGTAACTCTACTTTAAATGAATAATGTCAAAGATTTTCATTTAGATGCATGTCTGTTGCGCACATATTTAGATCTTATTCTATGCATGTTTTGATAAATGAGGCCTTAGGACCCTTTCATAGCAGGAATATAAGACAACTGTCACACATAGTGTACATCAACATAAACAGCAGTCATTAGCCATGCCCAGGAGTGGGTTGAATATATAGATTCATCAGTGAAATGGCATCCACCTTCCACCCACCTTATCCCATGACAGCCCCACAGTGTCCCTGTCACCCTGCTATCAACACCGGCCTCCATCCCTCCTGGCTGGGCGGCCCAAAAGCACTCCAATATCGATTGACGCTTACGCCATTGTCATTACATGTCATTGGTATACAGAGAGACACAGGACACAAATTAGACAAGGGGAGAGAGGTAGAAGCATGGATGGATGGATGGACACAGAAAGAAAGAAAGAAAGAAAGAACAGGAATGTACACAAAGAAGACTGAGCGGTTTCAAACATAACGCAGTGAGCACAGATTCAAATAATGCAGTTTTATGTCACACTGAATTGCAAAGAGCAAGGGAAATGGTCCTTTTAAGATATGCTGTCACTATACCATGTAGGATATACAGTATACAGACAAGCATCAATTTAAGCCGATCTTTTCTTTACTGCACTCTGTAGCAGATGTACAATTTCCCTTTGTATGCTTTGGGAATTACAGTAAGATGAAGATGGTGGGGTTTTATAGTTGTACCTTGAAAAGCACTTCACCGAGGGAATAATGCGAGTTCAATATAGATGCAGAGCTGTATTTACTGTAGGTTGTCATACTGTATGTGTTTATCTGTTGATGTAGGCGGTGTGATAAAACATTTAATGTCTGATTATGAAGGCTTACGTAGCTGCTGTAAGAGGTAGAGCTGTATTCTTTGATATTCTACGGCCTCAGCTGATTGACTTAATGAGGTGTGTCCGTACAGCATGAAGAGCATTTACTCTACTGTCTGCTCATGCTGTGTTTCACATGTGTTCGGAGTTTGTCCTACAGAAACCTTGCAACAGTGCATTTGGATAGTAAAATGTATCCTTTTTAGGACTGTACTGTACACTTTTTTGTTGGTTTTCCCGCATATTATAGAGCTGCAACGTTTAGTTGACTTACCGATTGGTCGATCACCAGAAAAAGAATCGCCTACTGTTTTGATAATTGATTCATCGTTAAATACATTTTTCATGCAAAAATGGCAGAAAATGCTGTTTTCAGCCTGTTAAATATGGAGATTTCCTGCTTTCTCTCAGTTCTTTCATATTGAACTGAACATGCCTTGGACTTTGACCAAACTGGGATGACATGTTTCACTATTTTCTGACATTTTATTGACCAAACTATTAATCTCAAAACAACTAATACATACACTTAACATGTGCTAACTTAGCTACATACTATAGTAGGGACTTCTATCATATTTATTTTACTAGTATACAAATGCACACTGTATTTTCCCATTATAAACAAAACAGGCCATCATTTCCCGAATCACTGCGCATTTGAAAACGTGTTACACACAAACCACTGAACACACAGCCGGCTGCTGTTGAGGTAGCACAAACTAAGAGCATGATTATCATGATTATCTTTCAACACCAAGCAACAAAGTCATTGACAGGTAGCTAAACAAAGTGGTCACCAAGCAACACAAAAGGGCCTGTATGTGTGTAATTTTTGGTTATTAAAGTTAATATTTATTTTAATAAGTTCTCTCTTTTTTTTTTCTATTCGCCGAAAAGTCTGTTGCAGTTAATGTTGTGTATTATATCCTCACAGGCGTTTATCGGGCTGCTGTTTTCAACAGAGAGAGCCAAGGAACTGTATAATAAGATAAACTTCTTTACAATGGGTGTATTTTTACATCGCGCTCAGGCTGTGTATGCATCCATGCATTAAGACAGGCTCCTGGATCCAGTCCAAAGAGTGTCAGAAGTGTGTGTGTGCACGTGCATGTGGGGCTGTTTGGTAGAAATGACACTGGCCGGCTACGTAAAAGTGTGTCTGACAGGGGGAGCGACGGAGTCAGCGCTTTTTTTCCTCCCTCCTTGCCCCCCGCTGTTCAATCCATCCAGCTGCTGTCACCACAGGGGAGCAGACAATCTATCAAGGCATCGGGATGCATTCTCCTCACCTGCGCCGCGCCTTTAATGAACAGCCAACATGATCCCGGCTGACAAGCAGGAAATGGATGTAATAAAGATTGTTTCTGCATGCTCTTTGCATCCCTGATAAATCACCTCGCTGTGCAACAGATACGGGAGCCACATGGAAATTTGATTTCACACGGCAAGGGGGAGGAAGAAGAGAACAGTGGGGGAAAAAGAGAGCTGCCAGTGGCAGGGTCACTCTATTTTATTCCCCTTTTTTCTCCAGCGGAGCGGTGGAGCAAGGTGTGTGGGGGTTGAATGGAGGGAATGTTGTTTTTTTTTTTTTTGTCTGGGCTCATACTTATCCCACCAACGCTCGGTTAAGCCTGGAACGTGCCTCTGTGCCTGTAAGTCTATAAACAATAACTGACGACGTGTGCAGACGTTCACGTAGGTGTCTGTCATCATACTTGGACGTAACATTAATGTGTGCACTAGGGGGCAGGGCCGCATTTACCAACAGGACATAAACAGGAACTACAGAAACCTGAAGATGGAAACCTATTTTCATCTGCAGAAAACAAGACTTTATAATAAGAATACATTAAAAAATAAACAAAATAAAAAAAAAGTGTGCTCAAGGGTTATTACCCAGAACCCTCTTCTATGTTTGCGAGTATCCTCGTAAAATGATGTGTTCACTTTGCCACTATAGTATTCTCAGTGTCCACATACCATAAAGTTGTGTACCAGGTACAATTCTTGGCTACGGGCACGGGTAAAAATGAACTAAATATGTTTTTTTTCTGGGGAAATTAAAATGAAATTTATAGTGCACTATTTTTAACATTGAAATGTGCTAATATTATCAAGCATAGTCAACCACCAGGCAATTTTTTTTTTATTGTGAAAGCCTCGCACTGGTTCCACGGAATACGCTCGCTATCCCCGCACCGAGCGCAGCCAGTGAAAAAGACTTTTCCTCGACTGGATCTGTGAATCAAGAACGGAGAACCCAGCTTAAATCAGGGGGAAAATAGAGCACTCTAAAGTGAGTGACTGTGCAGCCTGTGTGTTGACTCACAGGTTTGGTCGCGGCTCTTATATTAACGGTGCGGTTCGGTCCAGATTTGACTTGGAGATAATTGGTCACGGGTGAGTTCCGGTAATGAGCTTTGCAGGTGCGGGTTTGCAAAACTGTACCCGTGAAAGACCTTGCCCCATACTGTACACACATGCACCTATCGAATCCATTCATACACTGTAAAAATCTCCTTTTTTATAAGTTATCATATAGGTCTGTAATACTGCCCCATGCAAATGAACTTGTTTCAGGCAATTTCTTTCAATCTTTCAGTGTCATTTCAATTAAGAATGAATATTTTCTGTTTACTACACAGTGGATGTGCTCGTCTTTCTTTCCGTTTGCACACCTTTTTTCGTTGGCAAGTTAAACGAGTCATAATTCCCTCTCAATAGTGAGTTTACTGCGTCACAAAAACACACGCATGATAGTACTACCGGGCACTACGATACCTGCAGTATTATAGAAAAAACGAGCACCGTCACTTTTTCTGAATCTTGTCATCAACCTGGCACCGAATAATCGGTTCTCGTGACACCCCCCCGTAAATGTTAGCAGCACATGCTAACATGTACGTTGGAGCAGATAAACACACTGTTTAATGCTTTCCTTACACTTTAATTGTTGTGTTTTTTGTTTTTTGGAAAGGCTTCAAACTGACACTGTCTTCATAAGACGAAGAGTTTTCCAGTGTCACACACACTGTACACCGATATAACCTACATGATAACCTGTGTCCCATCACCCCAGGTGAAACTGAGAAAACAGGACATTTACATGCAGTAACATATCAGCACGGAGACCTATACGACACTGCAACACCCCCACTCAAAGATACACTATTACACCAAACAACACATCACACCAGCAAGCATTCACCCACATGGCCTGCTGTCCAAACCCACTGTAGTAGTCCTCTTAACTGGAAGGCATTCATATTGTAGAGTGCAGGGAGAGCAAGAGAAATGAAGGGGGGTGAAAAAAAAGAAAGAATAATGATTAGAGCTGGGGAGAAATAATAGTGGGGGAGCAGGACAAATACACGGGGAATGGAATATAGGAGAATAAAGGGAGAGCGAGATTGAGATAGGGAGAAGACGGGCGAGGGAAGAGTGAGATAGGGAGGGAGGGGGGGATGCAGATATGGGGGTGGGTGGGTAATTTATGATTTAATCTAATGCAGTCTGGACCTGCTGTAAGTCACACAGACCTCAGCTGGGAAAGCGAGGGAGGGAGAGATGGAGAAATTGAGAGAGAGACATTAACCTTTCCTTGAAGCGAATGTGGAGCTGTTTTATCTGACCGCCATCCACCCCTGTAAACCTTTTCTCCTCTCCACCTCCACTTCCCTCGACTTCACCAAGTGCTCCTCTAGAGTTGCGCTTACCAAATGTGTTTTGTAATCACAATCAACTTTGGTTCCACTGAGTTAAAGTAAGTATTTTTTTTTTTTTTTTAATAAGATGTAGGTTGATTTTGTTTACATTGTATCACTGATTGACACCAAATCAGTGACTGGAGATGAGCTTCTCATGTTGCTCAAAACACCTGATGCTGGGCATGTCTTTTGCACAGAATGTGATGCCTACACGTTTCTGATGTTGTTTGGCACAGCAGAAGACTAGGGTAGAAAAAAGAAACTCAGAAAAAAACTCAAACTTCATCAGCAGAATAAAGCCCAAAAGCTGTCAGAAAACCGCCCACACTGACAACGCATTGCTGGAAATTGCAGAGAACAGGCACCGCGGATGGATAAGAAATTCAAGGATTACACAATTTCACACCAGCGGAACATGTACATGTATGTTTTTCAAGCACTCTTCCGTCCCCTCAGTATGAGGTAACAAACAGTCATTCTGCAACAAAGGCTGCCCCAGGAATCAGTCGTTGCCGCTGGCATTGCTGCTGGCATTTTAGGCTGTTTTTGTACTTCTTGAAAAATCAAATGTGATTTTGGTTTAATTTTCTTACTTGCAGGAGTTCAAAGCTAAATTACATTACAGGTCATTCAGCAGACGCTCTTATCCAGAGTGACTTACAGTGAACTAACTATGGAGACAGTAGAGCAACTCGGGGTTAAGTGCTCAGGAGCACAATGGTGGCAGCCTGGTATTGAACTGACAAACTTCCGGTGGTCTATTTGGAAGCCCAACCACTAGACTACCACCACCCTAAATCAGTGGGGTACTCTTTTGCGTACCCCCCCACACCCTTATCAGTGATGTCACTAACCCTCTCGCTGGTGTTGCTTGTACTCGGCATGGTTAGAAATAAGGGAGCCAATCGCTGCTCTCCAAAACACAGTAAACCAACGGAATCAGCAAAAGACAGCGATGCCACGGTAGTGAGACTGCACCAGCGCCTACTACCGGAGTGCAACTCATGTGTCTGCATCAATAATCTCTCTCCAGAGAACCATTTGCCTGGATAAATATTGGTTTTGCGTAGGCCCCTGTAATGGCACCCTGTGCAGGCTGCGGGGCCCATAAGTGACGTTGTCTGTCACGCAGTTGGCAGGCTGGCGTGGGAGTCGTTGGCACATTGTGGGGTCTCTCCAACGCTCATTTGAATTCACTCGTCCCCAATCATGCCACTACACTCAGTGACTACACACTTCCACACTCCACTCACACACTACTCCCACTACCTGTTTGGGCGCCGGCGCTCTCATTTGCATGAAATAAGATGGAAATGGAGCCCTTATTTATGCCAACAGAAATGGAGTGTGTTATTAAGGGCACTATTGTGCAAAAGAGACGGTGGCGGTAAGAATACATTACAGTGGCTATTTCTGGAGTGGCTCGAGTCACACAGAGGGTAATGCTTTACAGGTCCCTGATGACTTCTACAGTCTGGGCTCCAACACTCTGGATGCCTGTGTGTATGTTTATGTGCATTTTGTATGTGAATGTGTGTATTTTTGTTTTTTGCCTGTGTTTGATTGTTTGCGTGCGTGTGCATTTATCTAGAGTACCCATAAGCGAGTGTGTGTGTGTGTGTGTGTGTGTGTGTGTGTGTGTACTTGCTCACGCTAGGTGAATATGATTCTAGGAGATGATCATTTGTATATTGCCTGGTGATGGATGGGTTTCCTGTGATTGACAGGTCTCCATTCATACAGGCTTCATTGTAAGTCTGTTTGCATTGTGTAGGCTGGGCAGGAGGGAGGTAGAGCTCCATTTCTGTCAGTCAGGCATTGATACAGTGGTTCGAAGCGTTCAGTGGGTCATTTCTGTTTTTATAAAAAGCTAAAATGGGAGGACGAAAAAAGTCTAAAGGGAGCTGTTGCCCATTATCTTTTCTTACTTATTTGTACACCATTTGTGAAGTGCTATGAAGGTTTAAGAGTTGCTGTGGCTCGGGAGGTAGAGCTGGTCTTAAATGACAAAGTGTGCGGTTAAATCCCCGGCTCCTCCCGTTCATATGCAGGAGTGTCCTTGAGCAAGACTCCCGATGGGCAGCCCAGTGCCTTGCATGGCAGCCCCACCATTGGTGTATGAATGTGAATGAGAGGCACATTGTAAAATACTTTTTCAGGTAAGGTAGAAGGGCGGCATATGAATGCAGTCCACAGACCATTTAAGAAAAACCGACCCCTCTAAATAAGAAAATGGGGCTGTGTTTAGCCTGCAGTTGCAGCATCGTCACATATTGTGTTTATAATTCATGTATTTTTGGTCATTACGGCACACTTCATCACATTTTTCTAGGGTTGAGTAATGGGACTGAGATCGGCGCATTTTTCCTGGGATTTCTCGTCAAAATCTGCTCTAGTTTTCAGGGGAAAACATTTGGGGAAACCAAGAATTTCTGCCATGTGTTTGCTTCTCTATCTCTATTCGGTCATATATGCCGAATAAAGACGCCTTCTCCAAATCAGATTAAAGCTACCAACTGTCATAGCTATAGCCAACCTTGAAAGTATGTTTATATTACTACAACTGGATCAACTTTTTATCTGCACCGGTTTCTTCCATTTATTATTCCAGCTAAAATTGTAGCCGACTGTTAAAATGTGGGTCACAGTATATACTCTATAGCCATGCCAGCGCCATCAGATCAACATTTCTGTATGTTCAATACAAAACTAATGATGTTCCCATCCCGTGCTTTGCATTAAGAGCTAAATCTTGAATGCTAACATTTTAAGATGATAAACATGGTAATCATTATATGTGTTAACCCTCAGCATTCTAGCATTGTCATTGTGAGCATGTTATCATGCTATTGTCAGCATTTAGTTCAAAGCTTTGTTGTGCCAAAGTACAGCCTCATCGGACTACCAGGCTTGTTAGAGTGAGTGTGAACGAAGCAGAGTGCCACATGTGTAAATGAAGACTATACAGGCTTCTTCAGACATGCAGGATAGAAGCTCCATTCCTAAATCAATCAATTCAACAGGTGGAGCATTGCGTGGGTAGACAGCCCTAATGTTACAACAAAGTGTCCAACAACAGTGCTCCCGTTCCTCAAACCATCAAAAATAACATGAATAACACAATGGATTTTCCTTATCTGCTACTCCACTCGGGTCTTGCAGTAATAACCTCAGGTCAGCAGTGTAAAATGGTCAAACACTCGCCAGTACACTCAGATATATTAAAACTGATATAAGGATGTGCTGAAAAGTGGTGATTTTACATAGTGCATGTTTTGTTTTTTTTCGTAATTTATTTTAAAGGACTTGTTCTTCTACCACATTTGCTGAAGAATAATATCAACATTTTAATAAAACAATCCTGAGAAAATGCTGATATGTCCAGGAAGTATTCATTTTCAGACTATGGGAAAGCCTTGAACCCTAATTTGGATATTTGCAATTCTCTTTCTTGTTACACCTACTATGTCCTACTATGTCCTTGGTAGATTTTATGTTTTGGGAAAAACAGACCCTTATTTTCTTGTCACCTTTTACTAACCCCAGCGGACAGCTAGCTTTTTCTCTGACGTGACCTGACCCTGTTGACCTTTTACATCCAGCTCAAACCTGAAACAGCTCTACCACTAACCCTTGATTGGCCCCTAGGTGACCCGCGACCTTTAACCTTATCGGCTCTTGTGTTCCCAGGACGCCTCTGTGGGCAAACATTATAAGCTGCTCAATGGGCTGAACCCTGCATCTGCATCATGACATGGAAAAAGGAGAAAGTAAAAGCTGTAACTGTAAACATCTGTAATGATAAAGAAAAGGGTTTGCATTGCATTGGTTGTTTTGTGGTCCGGTCTATTTGCATAAGGATCCAGTATGTTCTTTAGCAGCTTATCGTGTCTGTATGAAGGAGTGTAGGGTTAATATGGACCGGGCTTTTCATAAAGGCCCTACCTTGTTTTGTTGTTGTTTTATGCATGCCTTGTAATGGAGTTTATTAGCATGAGTAGCAGTCTGGGAGCGTGTCTCATCCGTCCCCCTGAAGGGTGGCCATTTTGAAAACTGGCTGTTAAAACAAGAAGAGAAAAAAAGTTGCCCATTAACTGGAAATGCCCCCCTCCCAGGGCTAAATTGGTGTAAATAGTATTGTTTGCCTCTCTGTCAAAGATATATGGAATGTCATTTCACTGATGGCTTCAGTAAATGCCGCAGCCAGGCAGGCGTATAGATATAACGTATCTGCTCCAACACAGCATCTAACCACTGGGCTGTGTAACTGGCCCTGTACTGCATTTGTCATGGGATGCGTGTGTGTGTGTGTGTGTGGGGGGGGCGTGTGCATGTAGGTATGTGTGTGCATTAACAAGCATGTAGAAAATGGAAAAAAAGCAATTGAAGCAAGTATGGAGAGACAAGAGACAAAAGGGGAAAGAAAGGAAGGAGAGGTGGAGAGCAGAGAGAGCTGTTGTTGGAAAAATACACATCAAATAAGCTAATGTCAAGGCCAGTGTGGTACCATAACTTCTCCATTCAACGAGAGGTCAAACTGGGGTCAAGCTCTATTGATTTCTTTCCAGGCTTTGTGGCAGTATGTCTTTCTACTAATAGCGTGCAAGCCTTCACCAGCCCTGGATGTAATTCCTCTGTAACGTACAGAGGAGGGCTACCTCACGTCTCAACACAAAGCAAACTTTCTGATGGGAGAAATAGTGATATATGTACTTACTGGAAGATAACGGATAACAATTTGAATCATGATTTAGTTCGCGTCCGTTTTATCTCCGTATATTTGTCAGGTGCGTGCTGAGCTGTGTGTTTTACTGTAGGTTCGTATGGGTGTACGCTCAACATTGTGCATGTGCACTGCACCAGTGTGTGTGTGTGTGTGTGTGTGTGTGTTCACTTACATATCAGTGTGTTCCTGTGTTCGCTGGCGTGCGGTGATGGATCGCAGCAGTTCCCTGTTTACCTAGCCTCATGATTTCCTGTGCGTGCATGTAACAAGTGGAGTTTGGCAGGATTAATGAGCACACAGCTTGCTGAATGGGTGTTTGGCTCCACAAAGCACTCCATCATGGCCTGATGCTGCTACCATATCCCTCACACACAAACACACACGCACACACACACAACATGCACTCTGCAGCTCACCACTTACCCCTGCTCTTAATTACACATGCTTAGCCAAGTCCCATTAAGCAAGCCCCCCCATGCTAAACAATGTTAAAGCATCCACATTTCTCATAGAGAGCAGTGTTTAAATATAGTCTCCACGCTGCAGCGTGTAGGAGGTAAATTGTTCTAATATGTTTGCTCCAGAGAGGCACAAAGAAAGACATAGTGATGCTCAATAAAAAGTTTCAATTCAGTGCTAAAAATATTGTTATACCATGTTTTAATTATTGTCATGTTAGTTTGCATGTAAAGATTTCAGTTCAAATAGCGTTGCTGTGTAGTGGGTACCTTGAGGGACTGGAACAGAACAGAAAGTACTGGAAAGGTTTGTGTACAGTGACCTACTGTAACCCCCCCCCCCCAGGGGCAGCTAATGTAATGAAGAGCTTATGTGTTTTTAAGTACACAAAAGACTTGTCTCAATAGAGTTTAATAGATATCTTCTGTTTGGACTGAACATATAATCAATGCTGAATTAGAAAGATGTTGTTTGGAATAATGCCAGATGACCTTGCAACCCGAAGGTGTAAAGTTACTAAGTACATTTACTCGTACAACAAGTACTGTACTTGTACAACAAGTACACGTTTCAGGTATTGCTGCTTTACTTGAGTATTTCCATTTTATGCCACTTTATACTTCTACCCCACTATATTTTGGAAGCCAATATTGTACTTTTTACTGCACTACATTTATCTGACAGCTTCAGTGAATTTGCAGATTCAGATTATTAATACAAAATCTAAATCAACTAATGAATTATGATGTATAAGTATGGATTAAGCCACTGACTAAAAAGTAGTTGAAATTAGCTCTACTTTTACAGCTGCAACATTAAAGTAATGAATGCATCAATAATCATAATCCAATAATTCAATATATACTATTCACAAAAGGGCCATTCGGCATAATGAGTACTTTTACTTTTGGCACTTTAAGTATATTTTGATGTCAATACTTTTCCATGTTTTTTAATGCAGGATCTTCATTAGCAATAGAGTATTTCTACACTGTGATATTACTACCTTTTCTTAATGAAAAGATCTGAATACTTCTTCCACCACTGCTTGCAACACACCCTGGTGTTATGGCGACACATTGTTTGACCCCTGTAGTCTACACTGCACACCTAATACAGATAGCCCTGGTGTGCTTATCCAGGGAGCAAATATGATCAAATGGCATATCCTGAAACATATTCTATATCCTAGAGGATACTTGTGTCTGGGCTGACAGTAATATTGACAATAAGCTCATTGTAACTAGTACAGTATTTGCACAAAATCACATGCTTTGTAAGCTAGCCTGCTTGCTAATTAGCAAGCTAACAATGCCAAAGCTATTTGTCGTGGTTAAATGAGCCCTTTTCCCCTGAAACTGTAGCTCACACTGCTTTGTTGTGCTTTTGTAGTAGAGACTATCTCAGCACTAGTGAAGACGTTTATTGTGTCACCCTCAGCTTACATTCAGCCACACAATAAGATAAACTTTCTGCTTAATCACTACACATGCAGGGCTTTTGTAATCAGTCTGCATGGCTATAGCAGTTTATTGGTCAGAGATGATCTGAGATTATCTGCGTTGCACTAGTAAAGCTCTCTCATACCAGCCCATTTGTCACATCAATCTTCTCAAGGTGATTCACTTTATTATTCAAATGTTGCAGGCGTCTCAGCGTCCTTAAAGCCTGGAGCTGGATACACAATACACTGAATGTATAAGAAGTAAATCCTCATTCCCTCATGAGCATGTGTGACAGAAACTAACTGAAATTAAGTGTGTGTGTGTGTGTGTGTGTGTGTATGTGTACACATTTTGTGCGTATTTGAATGTGTTTGAATGCACATCAGTGTCTGTGTGCCAGTGTATGTTCTCACAGGCATCACAGGCTTTGCAAAGGAGTACAGTTTGAGTTTTTTTTATTGTTGTATATGTATTTGTGTGTGTGTGTATGTGTGTGTGTGGTCTGTGTGTGTGTGTGTGTGTGTGTGTGTGTGTGTGTGTGTGTGTGCGTGCGTGCGTGCGTGCGTGCGTGCGTGCGTGTGTGTGTGTGTGTGTGCCAAAAGGGGGGCTGGTAGAAAGGAGGACAGGAGGGTAGAGAAGAAATCAAATCACTTAATTGCTGCATTTTTCATCTCCATCTTTTGTTTTATGGCGGCTGAGGGCCGGCGAGCGACTCTGGCTGTGATTCATGGACGTTCGTGAGGCCCATGAGCAGCGCCATCCCTCATCGGCACCCGGCCGCCCGCGTGCCCAAAGCGCCCACACAATTACCGTGATGAATATGACTTGTTTTTTTTTTTTTGTTTTTTTTTTTTCAATCTTTAACTTTGCTACCTTCATCTGGTTTTATTGGGATCGGGGTGGTTCTTAATGCAGCCGCTGAGCTGTCAGAAATAAACAATGTACCATTTCAGGTTCATTCCTTCTCTGCACCCTCCCTTATGAGCGCTGAGCCCACTGAGACTGGGAGAGAGAGAGCCGATACAGACAGATAGGCATGCATGGGGAGAAGGAGAGGGAGATCCAGATAAGGAAGAGATAAATATAGCGAGTGGAGACGAGGGATGTGTTCATAGATGCTGTGGGGAGATGCAGCGAGTGGAGGACGTCAAAATGGAAAGAGGGAGTGGAGATGTTGTGAAAGCGGAAGGAACAGAAAGGTACAGGAAGTAAGTAGGAGATACTATGAGATATTATATGTCTGAGAGAGAGAGAGACATAGAAGATGAGAGAGAGGTGGATAAGAAGAGCAGGACAGATAGCGGGAGAGAGAGAATGAGAGCAGCACCGGAAGGAAAGATAAGGCAAAAAGAGAGTCGAGGGAGGGATGAAATCATAGTGAGAAGCTTTGTAGTATCATGTCGGATGTGTGACATGTCAATACTGTACCTCCTGCCTGCTTTTCCTTTGTAGCTTTGATGCACACAAAACCGCTTTAATACATGGTGTATATATCCTCAGAATACAACGTTCAATGTTGTATAAAGATACAAATACAAACACAGTTTGTGAGTTTTACTCTTATTTCTTCTAGACCCTGACCAATACGGGATTCTTTGAAGCTGATTGCAACATTTGAGAGTTTTAAACATCCGATAGCACTAAACTTGCTGATGATTTTTTATTTTATTTTTTTAACATATACACATAGCGTTTGATTTCCCATCATTTGATAGTTGAAAGTTAAACTTCTCGAAAACACAACACTAACACCAAGTAAAACAGAAAATGAGCATTTGAAAATTGTGATAAGAAAAATAAGACTCAAATGTATTAAAATGAAGGCTATTAATCGAAGATGTTATGATAAATAGTACTGACTGTACACATTAAATGGTAGTGTGGGGTCTGTCCAACCCTGTGTTATGAACATCTGACAATATTTAAGTTGATGCTGATACATCTGTGATCATCTAATTTCTTGTGTTATTTCTTATTTCCATATAACGTGCACATTTGCAAATCACTGAGATATCTTTGCTCTTAGTTCTCCAAGTCTTAGTTCACATTGTTATGGATAAGTACGTACATACTTTCTGTGAAAATGTACAGTAGAATTTTACACATACAGTCTGCTCAACATCTAGATTTGATACGTACCCTGCAACAGGCCTTTGACTTCAAGAAAAAGCAAGAGTTACTCACAGGGCTTCATCGAATACTTTAAAGCTTTTTTCAAATTCTATATCAACATACGAATGCTGCACAGCTTTTTCTTCTTTTTTTTTTGCATGACTATTCATTGTGTTTAAAGCCGGTATGTGTGCTCAGTTGCAGATAAAGATCTGCCTACACTAATATTATTAGTATTACAATATTGGTAGAATTAGATTCCAGAGGAGGCTGCGTAGGTTTGTTCCAGACTCGTGTAATCCAAACATTTCTAAAAAAGAAAAGTGTTGTTAAGTCCAACAATCTTCACATTTATTGAAAAAAGATAGACGTAATAATTTATTGAACAAAAATATTCTGCTTCAAGCCATATTTATTGCCGTTTTGCCTTTGGAAAAAAAATTAAAACCTGTATTAACGGGGCAGCAATCTAACTACACCCATGAATACATTTATATAACCACATATGTATTTAAGTTGCCAAAACTGAAGAAAAGAAAATTGATTTAATAAAAAAGAGACTAACTCGCTCAAGCCGATAAATCACTTTCTTCAAACATGTTTTAGGGTGACGACGGCCTTTTATTTGATTGACAGCCTAAGTTGAAATAGTTCCTGTTAACTGTAGCAGCTCCAGTGCATCACTCAGTACAGCTCATGTTAGGGTGTAGTCCCCTTGCCCTGACAAACACCTTGAAACATTGGATAAATAAATCAATTTCCACTAAGAGCAAGTAAGAGTGTGACCCCTCGTTTTCTTTTTTCTTTGGCTCCTGATCAGCACCTACAATCATTGGCAGTTTGCCGTGAATCCGTCCGATGTGAGGCCTCACCTGTCAGCGCCTGTGAATAATAACGTATTATGAAATACCAAATCTCCATCAAAGAGTCTAGCATCAGCTCCTTTAACAGCAGATTGTCAGATGTGGTGGCCATGTGCTAGAAATGTGTTGCATGGGAGTTTAGAGCATTTCTGTTTGTCATTTTATGAGGTAGAACTTTATGACAACCATCAATAATTAATGGTAAGTTGATGGTTAATTAAACTTTAGTTAATAGTTATTTTACTGTAAACAAACAATAAAATGATAATTAATAATGTTTACTAAATATTATGCTATAAATTATGTTATTTTATCATTAGTTTAGTTTGTTATTATTATTTTATAATAACGTGAAATAATTAATTTATATATATTGTATCATACCTGAGAAGAGAAGACTTATCAGTTTATTGTTGCACACATTATATTATTTGATATACTATATTAAGTATTTTTTAGCGATTAAAAAAATATTTTTAAATCTTTAAGAAAGTGTTTGTAAAACAACTACAAACATCACATAGATAGATGCACCAGAAACTAATAATTTACCATTGACAAAGTAAAACTATCTGTCTAAATAATATTTATAGATGCTTTAAAAAACATTGTTCAACCATTAAACAAGGTTTTATAATCATAAGTTGCAACTGTATAATAGCCATCCAAATACTTTATAGACAGTTTACAAACCAATTATTAACACATTGCTACAAATATCAGCTCCATCTTTCTATGTGATGTTTATACAAGTTTTACAAACAATTTCTTAAAGGTTTACAAATCATTTGGTAATCATTAAAACATATTGAATATACTATCTAAAATTGTATAATGTGTGCAACAATAAACTGTTAAAATATCATAAATTATAGTGTTAATAATTTGTAAATATTATTAATTATGGTGTTGTTGTTTATTAACAGTAAAATAACTATAAACTAAAGTTTAATTCACTATTTGACTTTTTATTAATATTAGTTAATATAAAGTGTTACCTGGTATGATTAGTGCAGTTGGCACTTCCCTTTTAAATATGTTATAGTTGTATTTGAGTATTCATTTGATTATTTTACTAGAAAAACTGCAGTAGATAATATACTGGATAATAGTTTAATATCAACACTGCCCCAAATCATCATTTTTACATCTAATATATCAGCCATTGCTGCCCAGACTCTATCTGTCTCTCACACACTACAGTACACACACAAACTCGCATGGCACATATACTCAGGTGTACACACACACACACACACACACTCACACACACACACACACACAGCTGCTTTGATCACTCTCTTGGCAGTATAAACCTGCTATGGCAGTGAGGTTGCATCCCCATCGTCTCTCCATACAGAAGCGTGTTGCACCGCGGCCTCACACACTGCGCTCAACATAGAGGAACAGACGAGAAAAAGAAGATGAAACAAAAGCGAAGCGTCAGACGTCACGTCCGCTCATCCCTTTGTTTGTTTGTGTGTTTGTTTGCATCCCTCGCAGCGGTGGACAGAAGTGGGTTAGAGCATACTGGGTGGAAGAAACAGCTGCAAGCAGGTACTGTGTGTGTGCGTGTGCGTGTGTGTGTGTGTGTGTGTGTGTGTGTGTGTGTGAGAGTGTGAGTGTTATTGAGCATAGCTGGGGATTTCTGATTGGTATGTGTGTGTGAGTTGTCTGTTGCACCCACACCCACCTGGGAAAGGAAGTGAGATGAGGGTGGGAGTTAGAAAAAGTGACGATCAATCATGAGATATCCGATACATCAAAGAGCTGTTTTCCTTATGGAACACTGTTTCTTCTGTCAAAGACCACAGTTATATAATATATTAGCTATTCCATGACATGTTTTACATTTACTGTGATGGGTACGTTTTTCTTCAAGTGTTCAATGGCAGAATGTGTTTTACATTATTGGTAAAAGCAACCATGCCTTGTTTGGAATAAATAGATGAATAGCTGGGTATTTATTACCATGAGACGCCTCATTCCTGGGAACACTGTTCAGCAACATCACAGCAGTCAGTGTTTAGCACCTATAAAGATGGTCACCAAGGTGGTCTGTTACTTTCCTTGGGTATCAAAAGTAATACAAGAACTGCTGCAGTAATACATTAAAGGGGACATATTATTCAGAATTTCAGGTTCATACTTGCATTTTTGGGCATCTTGACATGTTTTCATGTTCAAACGCCTGGTACAAAAGACAATTTTGGTTTCTGTAGCATATTTCCCCGTTCATGGCAACTGCCCGTTGGGTGATTACTACGTTTTAATTACATTAAGGCTTAAAGTTACGCATTATTAAGGGCTATGCCACTTTGAGTTAGAGGTGAACGCCGTCGCACTTCGCTAGCCGCTAGCCGGGCCCGCTTCAGCTCCACCAACAATTATAGCTATTATAGTCAAAGAAAAAGTACGGGCGTCGATATATGTATATTGACTGTCATTTTATTCCAAAATTAGCCAGAGAACTACATATAATAAAGCCTTGGAGGCCGAAGGGGATGAATGAACCTGGTTAAAGAGTAACCGCCCATCTGAGACGCTCTAAAAGTAAAGCAAACGCATCCACAACGAGGTAGGGATCATTTCATTGGTCAACACTACACCTGACATTCTATTGGTTGGGGAATTTTGACAGGGTTATTGGAAATCCAAGAGCACAGGAGAAATCCGAGAGCAGAAGTTTCACGCGGGCACAGAAGCAGCCTGAGTGTGAGGAGAAGGGCTGAAGCTGGAGCGCAGGAATTCTGTGCAAGCAACAATATATCCGAGTGCAAGCATGCAGTTTGAGAAGAGGCAGAGCAAATGTAAGCACACGCAGGGGCTATGTGAGCGTGAGGGCATGGTTTTGGGGGAAGGCCTTACACAATCTGAACATGAAATCAAGGAGGCATGCTCTCAAGTAGAAGAACACGCTCCTGAATAAAGATGGTAAAAAAGCTCCATAAGCCAGGATGTTAGGCGCAGTCGGCACTACCATTTTTAAAAAGGTAAAGCTCAAAAGCCACAGAAAATCTATAACACAGAAATAATGCAAGTTATATTTTCTAGAAACACTGTGACATAACAGACATGTTTCACATCCTAAACAGCAGCAGATACAAAGTATGCATTTCTCCACCAGAGAGACTTAAAGGCAGAAAAAAAGACACCAGGGCAAAATACAATAAAGAAAAGGGACAAAAAATTACTAAACTCAAAGAGAAAAATGTGTGTTTTATGCCAATTTTCTTTTAATGTTATTATTTTTTTATTTTTGTTTACTTCTTGCTTTTATGCGCTGTTTCACATGACTATAAAACACAGTCAAAATTGTTGATTATTTCAAAAATGCACAATTGGCAGTCAGATAATAAAGAGAAAACTAAAGGTTGGGTAGGTTAAAAGACCAAGTGTTTTTACATGTTTACCGGTACGTCTATTCATATTATTGCCAACAATTTTCTAAGGGATCACAAATTGTTTTCGATTTATTTTCTATTTTTTCGTCTATCTTCCAGTCAGTGGTTTTATTCATTTTTTAATTCATTGATGTCGGGTATAAAAATGAAAGTACACAAACACACTTCAGATAGATCATTTATTACAGTGATAGGCAAAGATGTTCAAAAACACCGCGCCGTTTGGATATGTGGGGTTCGAAATACATGCATTTGTGTCGTTCGTCCACATTTATCATAACATATACAGTATATAATCAGCTTTTCCTTTATACAGTATTTATAGATACAAGAATCAGAACAGAACAGTCAGTTAATGAGGTAGACTTCAGTGCACCACTGGCCGCGGGGCACACAGCGAGTAGTGTGTATGTGCATGTGCACATGTCTGTATGAGCGTGTGTGTATAGACTGTAGCCAGCTTTTAAATATTAATCTCAAGGTCAAAGGGAGGGAGCTTTTTGATATTCATGCAGGGTGCTGTACCCTGTGCCTACCCACACTGCTGCTCCTCTCACTGGCTCACTGGGTCATTATGTCTGCTACTGTTTCTCCTTTCCCTTCTCTGATGTGTTGGCACAATATTGAACCTGACTGTGTGTGCTCACAGCCACAGAACATATGCAGTCATTTAAAGGTGCTACGGTACATGGGCCGTAACACTATACAACCATCACCACTTTCAAGATTAGCAGTGGAAACAAACAACATTTGATGCTGCTGTGAAAAAATGTGCAAAAGATCCGCTTGATTGCTTCATGAACACAAGGTTGACCCCAGGAAGAGAACGCGTGCTTCGCAGCATCTTCTTTGTAACCGAAGCTACAGGTTTTTAGTGATGCTCTCTTTACCGTCTTTAGAAAATTGCAAATTGATTGCAATTCAATTTCATACGGTGTAACTTAAGTTTGCACAAGCCAAAAAAGAATGTTCGTCTCTGAACATCGCAGCAACATCTTCACCCGCACAAGAATGATCCCACTAAGTTCTGCTCAGTGAGGTGTGCAGATTGGAACAGAAAGCAGTGACCGCTTGTTGTCTCTAGTTTGTGCTGGCACTCCTGAAGTGTGTGTGTGTGTGTGTGTGTGTGTGTGTGTGTGTGTGTTATAAATATTCTGCCTGCAGGGTTCAGCTTTGACTGGTGTATCATTTGTGACAAATCTCTTTCATGCTATCTGGAGAATGACAAGAAACATATGACAAAAAACATATCAGAAAAATACGCTATGCTAGTATATGATTACTAAAACTAATTAAATGTAGTTATCAATTCAATTTATGAAACATAACACTGTAAACAAATATAAGTTACTTTAGGAATATTTCAGGGAATATATTAATATATTGATGTTAGAATTGTATTCTACTGAGTCCAGTTTTTAAGATCACCGTAAAAACCCTAAACCATCTTCTAAATGAATAAAAACACAACTATTATAAGAATATTATATGAAAATAATACAGGGCTTGAAATTATAAAGTATTTTGGTGATAAAGTTTTTTTGTTTTTTTCAGTTCATACTGCTTTTGTTAGTCATCCAGTCCTGCTGAATAATAAATACACCTCCTGCTGCTCTCATAAAATATATTTGGCATAATCAATAGCAAAGTTAGACTTGATATTTTTATGCACACGGAATTGGCATTCAGTTAATAAACCAATCGATGATATGAGGTACTAAGATAGCGGACACATTCCCCTATTTTAAGATGATGGAGCAAGCTGTTAGTTAATATTGATAGATGAAATTTTACAGATAAAGTTTTGTTAAATTGTGATTAGGTTCATGACATCAGTCGTCAAGAGCAAATCTTTTTTTTATTAGGTGGCCTTTTACTGCCGGCTTTGCATATACCACCACTGTTCTTTTTGGCAGCACTTAGCCATGAGACTAGAGGCCTCTGTATCAAGGTAACAGAATGAGTATGAAGAGAAGAAATAAATGGGATTGGTCCATTCCTAACAGGGTTTACAGTTTGGTGGTCTACACATAGCAATACTACCAGCAATAACACCATTAGGCATAACAGTTACATACCTTGACTGTATGATGCATGTTCTTGCATTATGACGCCGTTTCAGGGCCATTGTAGGTAAAAAAAAAAAAGAATGATGGAGGGGCTAACTTTCCGAGATTAAATGGGTAAAAAACTTTAGATATTCTCTGAGAGTAAAGTGGTGCATTTTGATGTAAAACTTTACATTTAAAAATGTTTTCATTTTCTAGAAAATAAACTTGAATAATCTCTTAGATTATAAAATCATACATTTGCAAGCAAAACAACTTGTCACTTGTCAAGAGATTAAATTAACCATTTGGTGAGAAAATAAATAGTGGTCAAGGAACCACATGGCTTCACTTTGCAAGGTTGGATGGACCTCCTCACAGCACAGGCAGGACACGTTGGTAAGGAGGTGCAACAGTGTGGAACATGGAGACATCCTTCATCTGTCCACTGTGTTGTACTTCCTGATGCACATCACACATCACCTCATCCAAATCACTATGTTCTTCTCTTCTTCCCAATTCACAGCAATGTCTCCTCAAAGTCCGGATGCTTATGGCCACATGGTGATTCTGGGCTGTTTCCTTAATGCTAAATCCGACTGCAAAGTGATTTGTTTTTTAGGTCTTCCACTGCAGGCATAATACAGAGCAAGCGGCGGCGTCTGAGGTGTGATTAACCTGGTAAAGTGATGCGATGTCGTTCCTTAACAAAAGTCAAATTTTTTCAAATTTTTTAATTCACAATTTTATAACTTTAATTAAAGTTTTTTCCCCGAAATTCTGAAATTTTTCTGGGAATATTACCCCCCTCCCCAGACTCCTAATTTATTATTTGCTTTGTATTACAGTGGCCCTAATACATCGTCCTACTGCAGTAAGTTTGCCGAGCACAGAAACACATCTAACAACACTGTTTATTGCAGTATTTTATACATTTCTTTGATGCCAGTTGTATTGTATGTATGTGCACATTGAGATCAAGAAAGGTTTGATTTTAAGATTAGATTGTGAGTTTATGGTATTCACTGCGGATGCGTGCGTGCGTGTGTGTGTGTGTGTGTGTGTGTGTGTATCTACAGTATCTCGATCTCCATCACAGCAGTCCTACACTGCAGTTAAGTTGAGAGCTCCTGGGACTCCTCATTATTTAAGCCATTTATCAAACTGGCCCTTTCGTCCCTCGTGGTAGAATACGAGCACATACATACACACACACTCACACACGCACAGACACACATATATGTGCGTACTCAAGTCAGGGAAGGACACAAGGAAAAGGATAATTCCGACTTCTTCCTCCACTTGGTTTAGGGGAGCACACTGAAGCTACAGTACACAGAACAAAGAGAGACACACGTGAACGGTGTGTATTACAGAAGAAGAAATGAATGAGAATACTGTACTGCAGCGACTCTGCATTCCTTCAGTCTGGAGCTGCTGTACAGTCATGTTGTGTCATGTACAGGTTGATAAGGTTCAGCGTGAACATGGCAGACCGTGGCCTTAATGAGCCAGACGCCTATTTCTTCTTCGAGAGAGAGAAACTGCTGATACATACAGAACATCATGCTCTCCTCAATCCCTATGCTTCTCTATGCTTGGCAATATGATCAGAGGGTAGGTAGTGCTATCGTATACGAGTCAAATAACAAACCACTGTGCACGGTAGTTTGCTATTCTTTACTGAACCTTTTGCTTGAATCTTTCTTTGAATTGCTATTTTACAACCTTCTTAAATTAGATTTGATGACAATTATTCTTTTTTTAAGTTGAAAAACAAATCTAAAAGTGTCACACGGGCTTTGTACATAAAAGTGAAAACGATTGGAAATGTTTAATGGAGGGGCTTACATAAAGGCAGGCTCATGAATCTGTCTGAAACAGACCTTAATTACAGTTCTACCAGAGTTAACACCGGACTCTAATACCTGACCTGGTACTGTGGTCCAACATCCAGTGTCAGTGGTAAAGGATGAAGCTTTGATACACTAAACTAGCAGCTTTACTGGGGGATTTTCTGTTAGGGATTTTGCCAGGTCACAAGTTAATCTTGTAAAGCAGCTGCAGTGAACAGCCAGTGGTGCTGTCACAAAATGAAACGACATTAGTCCAAAAATATTGAATTCTATTTCATCACGAGGATTGAACTGTTATCTCACATGATGGCTTCAGTAACCGGAGTGGGCGTCACACACTGGGCGTTTAGTTATTCCTCATCATTTTGTTAACTACGCCAAAACTTATATCTCACATGTATTCATAGAGCATATGTTTTGAGATACAAATATACTGTCTGCCCTCCTGTTGCGAAATAAAATGGGTAAACATGATGGGAAAGATATTGATTTTGTTTTCTTTCAGAGAGTTAGAAGAGAAGATTTGACACCAGCGTTCACATATTGTTAAGACCATAATTACGAAACACGTTCAGAAAAATTGTTAACGTCAGTATTCTAGTTTTAATTCTGAATCATCAAGAATGTGTGTTAACAAACCAGTTGCAAAATGTCTGTAAGACACCATCACTTACATTTGCATGTACATAAAATCCAATATTAACACTAATACAATAGATTTAACTCATACAGTTAGTTTGTATCTGGTTAGTGAACCACTTTAAATAAGTAAAATAGCTCTTTTACTACAAGACTAGAAACAGAAGTAACACTTTTTGAGAACGACGTGTGAACACTGAAGCCATAATTACAGGTGGCTTACATGTTTCCCCCGTTTTGCCAACTTGAATTCAGAGATGGAGTCAGGCGGTGATTAGCCTAGCTTAGCATAAATACTAGAAGCAAGGGGGAAACAGCTAGCTTGTTCAAAAATAAGCCCACCAACACCTCTGAAGCTCACCAACTAACATGTTCAATCACATTTGTTTCATTCATATACACAAACAGAAAGGAGAAAATGACAATGGATACCTGGAAACCTTATTGTGATGGGAGGTGTATTTTTTTCAACCCTAAACAGAGCCGGGCTTGCTGCTTCCAGTCTTTATGTTAAGCTAGGCTAATCGCCTCCTGGCTCCAGCGCAGTACTCGAGAGTGGAACGGACCTTCTCATCTAACTCTTGGAAAGAAACATAGTTCAAAATGATGATCTAGTCCTTTGAGTTTGCAAAGTTCTCCAGGGTAGAGCTGTCCTGAATAGTCTGAAGTTCCGAAACTTCATTCATAACGTTGACATTCAAATTCTAAATCAACATTCGAATGCTGGGCAGCTTCTTTTTTTTTTTTTATACTATTTGTAGAATTGCATTCCAGAGGTGGCTGCATAGGATTGTTTCCGACTTGTGCGATCCAATTATTTCCAATAACTATGGAGCGTCGTAAAGTCCAAAACTAAACATTTATTGAAAAAAGATAGATGTCATAACTTTCAAAATTCACAACGTATTTTTAATCTACCCAAATATTCTGCTTAAATCCATATTTGTAGCCTTTCAAAAACAACATTTTCACTGCGGTCAAAAAACAGTTTCATCTCCTGCATGCCGCACACGCCTGCATTAACAGGGCAGCAATCTAACAGCACAATAAATTACATTCATATAACAACAATAACAAAAAATACAACATTTTATCAATTTTTTAAAGGTGATATCGTCATAAAATATGTAGGTAGACGTTCAAAGCTTCATTCGAAAACCTCAACAGAAACTTTGAATGTAAAAAAATGACATTCGGTACAGCCCTAAAGATGGGTGAAATTGAAGGTATGTTTCTTGGTAAAGTTATCTTCAAAAGGAACACTCACTGTTCTTTATGACTCATTGGGGGGGGTGGGGGCGACCTTACTGTTATAACTTGTTATAAGCTTGTGTAATCTCTCCCGTCCACATACATTTGTACAACATATTTGTGCATGAACGGCACAGCAGTGTCACCTACATGTTCTTCAGCTCAGCTTCTCCTTTTCCGTTTCTCCTCCGTCCAAATATTTGGTCTGTCAGCGTGGCCGTGTCAGCGGACGTAGCTGTCTGTCATTGTGTTTTAACAGACTAACTGGCTTTCCCCATCAGTGTCAGAGTAACACCCCGGCTCTGATCCGAGCTGCACTCAGGTGTGTAACTGACTGCTCTGTTTCCCCATAATTACATTGTGAGCCTGACGCAGTCTCCGATGCCTCAGTGTGTGCTTATCTGCGTGTGTGTGTGTGTGTGTGTGTGTGTGTGTGTGTGTGTGTGTGCGAGTGTGTGTGTCTTTTCACCCCAGGCGGAAACATGTCATTTCCCGTGCTCCTGTCCTTCTGGCAGACAGATACAATATTAAGAGCCACAAATCTGAGTGTGAGTTGAGAGGAGACGATGGGTGGGGGGGAGGAGAAGGGAGGTAGAGTGGGGAGATGACACTAATAATAGCATATAGACAATAGTCAGGGAGGGAGACAGCGATTGAGTGCAGTCGTACAAGTCGTGTCAAAAGACAGGATGTGCAGACAAAAAGGATATCAGACGTAAATCTAGGTTTGAGAAGAGAGGAGTTGAATACAGTATTGTCACAACGTCTTAACTCAGGCGCAGCGTGAATTCTCCTATCTGGTTTTTACTGCGTGCTTAATTATCTTCCACACAGCCTCTTACTGTATGTATTGGTATCCCTTTTTGATTCCCATAGATTTCCCATTATTTTTCTTCATACTGTTTAATGTTTGCTGTGGATATTACAAATCTGTATGCAATACAAACCTCAACGGTCTATTATGTCATTATCAAGTCAGCAGAAGTATTATTGTCGGGAGTTTAATGGTGATTTTAGAATTTATTGGATAATGTACTATAAGGATGTTGTAAGTGATTCCAGCTCTGTGCAGAGCACTAATGGAGATTTGTGACTCTGGGCAAATAATTACACCGCACCCCCCATGTTGTACATAAAAATAATTATGATACAACTTTGATCATGTGTTGCACTGTAGTAACTATATGCAACTTGTTTTCTAAAAATTATATTTTATAAACAAGTCATTTTTGACAACGAATACATTTTGCAAGAAACATAGTGCTGCCCAGAATATGCTCATTGTCAATGCATCCCCCCCCGCAACTAAAACATGATTACTGTTTCCATTCGTATGTTAAGATAGCTCATAGCACTTGCTTAAGGTTAGGACAAAATATATGAACTTTTTCAATATGTCACTACAACCACGAGCTTCAAGCAATGTGTGCCCCCCACCATCCCCCCTGACTGCACCCTTACAACTTGTGCGGGTGTAATAACGAAGCACTTGGTGGAAAGAAAAATGTGAACCCAAATATAACACATTGTAACGTATGTAAGGGATTTTAATTCTTTCTTTTTTTAGTAAAACCTTTCAGCACCGTGGACAGCAGCAGTCTGGTGAAGCTGGGGGGAGAAGGGAATGAATGCAACTTTGCAAGCAAGCCGTAGTCGTAATGTGGGTTTATACGAACAGCAGTCTAAATGTAGATACCTGGAGTCTAGGTTGTGATTCATAGTTACTGTTGATAGTATTACTGACGCGTGTATCTTACACGTATGTGATCAGGTTGTATTGTGCTTAAGTTCTGGTCCCATTAATGGACACATGACTCCTGTACTACAGAACACACCAGCAATTGTTGCTAACCTTCTTCAAAGTTTTGTTGTCAACTGTGCTACCATGCAGATGCAGATTGCAGAATTAATAGTTAATGTTAAATTGGTGCCAGAGTTATAATTGTTATACAGGTTAAAAAAGAAAACCCTCCGGATATAAGATAAAATAAGATAAGATAATCATTTATTAGACCCACAACGGGGAAATGTGCAGTGTTACAGCAGCAAAGGGACAGTGCAACAACAAGAGGAAGTACACAAATATAATAATAAGCAACCCGTTAAAATAACACCCCGCAGTTATTGTGTTTGCATTTGTTTAAATGTATATTTTGTTATATACTGTGGAGCGATGATGAGCTGTGCGTGTGTTTGCAGAACCGTGGTTATATCCAGTTATGTTTTATTGTGCCTCAACTCATGGCTGAATAGGAGAACAATGCCTTGCACATTCGCCGTGTTTACATGCTTTCATCAACTGTGATGGAGATCGGGGATCATGGTGAGCGGAAGCTTTGCAGTGGAAATGGTTTGTTCGATAGAGATGATAACTGAGACTCCTTTAGAGAGCACTCCAGCGATTTAGCGTTGAACACCTACAGCAATTTTCGACTCACTATGGGTGGACAGTAGAAAAAAAGAACACGAGGATCTCAATCGACGCAGCAGAATCAGACACGTTTTTTTTTAGGTCACACATTCTTCTTCTTGGCACCTACATTACCCACAATGCAACTCGATGGCAGACAGTTTGTGTTACCGGGTCTGTTATGCTGGTAGAGGTTAATGTAGCGTTGACTCGTTAGCCTGCAGCAGGGCGGAGGAGTGGCCCCGAGAGGTCTGGTAAACACTTCTGTCTAACTCCCGCCCAAGTGTTTTCTTTTAGCCTTCAACCCCAACCATGCTCACTCAAATGAAATCACTTGAGGTCATTTGAAAGATTTAAAGCAGCTCCCTCTGGCACCACAACAGGGTTTACTCAACTTCTGTCACATACTGTATAAACATTCTAACTTCTAAGTGGCATCAGAGGCCTGTTGGTGAAAACACAAGCATCCTTGCTCACCAATCTTAGCAGCTATTGCCGTCTGGATGGGAAGATGGCATAGCCCCATCTTACTGGAAGGACACATTGTGCGTCTCTATTTCATGAGACAGGTGCGTAGGTCAGGGACGGGAGTCAAACTGCCACACTGTCTAACTTGCAAAAATACATTTATTTGCAAAGTTTTGGTCCTAGACCTTCATCAGACATTTGGTTTGTGAGTGTTGGCCAATTGGCATTTTTCGAACCTTGTTGTGTTCATTGTGTAGGTTTCTATATATTTATTGATGCTGAATTATCAAACGTAACCTGCAATATTTGAGAATGTTTGGTATTTATGCCTTTAAATTGCATGTTTGGGAATGTAACGTGTGATTGAATGCAGACTTACAGCCACTCCCGATCCAAGATGGCTTCTCATTGTCACAAACCATTTTCCCGATGAAGGTCTAGCACAGAAACATCGCAAATAAATGTCTTTTTGCAAGTTAGACAGTGTGCAAGAGTTTGTTTGCAACTTTTAAAAGCCCCATTTTGCCCCACAGCCCTGAAAATATAGTTACTTTCTTTGAGAAGGCACAGCTATGTTGTGGCGGACACTACAGCGTAGATTTGTCTTAAAATGTTGGGTTAAAATGGGGTGTTTGTCCTGAACTGCGGTCACAGTCATGTTAAAAACTGCCATGATATTTCAAGAGCAACCTAGTCCATCTCTGCTACACCTGCAGAGTCAAAGCGTGCCCCCCTCCTTGCTCTCATACACTCACACACAAACACACACACAGTACCCCCTGACCACCCCCCTGTTGAGCCCTGAGCCCCACAGCACAGCCAGATTTCTGTTCCATAGGTCACATCAGATGGCTTGCACACTTGAGCCCTGTTGACAGCTTGTTGTTTACAGTATGTGCAGCCAGCGTGGGGCAGGCATCGCTGATCTGGGGCCTGGCAGGAGGTGGATACACCGGTGTGTGTGCGTTACATGCGGGTTTTGCGGGGAGCGAGGAGGAGGCGGTGGCGGTGGAGGTGTAGTGGCGTTAGGGGGGTTGATGTTGGCGGGGGGTCCGGGGTAGGTTGCTTCACAGGGAGCCCCTGGCGTGAGGCCCAGCAGTCTTTGATGCTCTCCGGTTCTGAGAGAGAGAGGGGGAAAGAGGGAGAGGGAGAAAGAAAGACAGAAATGAGGAATGAAAGAGAAAAAGGTTACCTGTGGATTAGCCAACCTTCAGCGCAGAAGGGAGGGGGGTGGGGGGTGAGGGGAAGTGGGCGACTTTGATGTGAGTCCAGGTTGGAGGAGAGCATTGATCGCAGAGGGAGGAGAGGGTGGTGTGGATGCAGACGAGTTTGGATGAACTGAGGATGGCCAGAGCTCGACTACAGCAACACTTCCACCTTCTCCGAGGAGAAGGCCGCGAACGGCGGCTGAGGATGTTGTAGCTGCGATGTGGATAAGCTCGGGGAAGTGTGTTAACGTGGATGTATTGATAGTGAAGCTGGAAGTCAGTGGATGAAGTTTGAGAGATCCATCTTCGGCTGCTTGCTGTGAATGTGAAAGTCTTTCATCTCGCTCCCATGTGTTGGCAGCGGGAGCATTGGGGAGTTTTACTCCCTCTGTGAGAGTGAGTGTGTGTTTGTGTGTGTGTGTGTGTGTGTGTGTGTGTGTGTGTGTTTGTGTGTGTGTGTGTGTGTGTGTGCGTGTGTGTGTGTGTGCGCGTGTGCGTGTGTGCGTGCGTGTAAGTCTATGAGTGCATATATGCACGCAGAGTGAACTCTCTGTGTGTATTCCGAACCAACAAAGGCAGGATCCTGCTGAGATGCTGTGTATCCATAGACCAGAGGTGTGTGCGTATTTGTGTATATGTGTGTGTCAGTGCCTCTCGCACAATCATCGGGACAACACACAGGCATAACACCCGCTGAGCCTACCTCTCCCCACAATATACCCCAGCTCCCACAATGCATCAGTATTTCAAAGCTAAACATCCTGGGAGACTTTGCTCTAACAGTGAGGTCTCTCCTACCAGGAAGTGACACGCCCCCTGCTGAGGCGCAACTCCCACAATGCACTGAGGTGGCTCCCATAGAGATGCACACAATATGTTTGCTCCTGTTGGAGGCTGCTGCTGTGCATCTGTCATCCGGCTGCTTACAGTATTCATCTGCTGTTGCTTGCCCGTGTTGCTCCATCCTTTTCTCTCTGATACTTTAACAGAGTGCTTTCTTTCTTGACCCCACAGTTTAGGGACGCCGTATTGTGGTCGAGGGCTGACGGCGAGAACAAGAATACATCCAGTGGCCCAGTACATCAGAAAAATGTTTTACAGTAACAAGGAATTACTCAAGGCAACGTTGACATGCTATGCAATTTCTTTTCACAGAGATCCCTGACCCTTCAGTCCCTTCACAGTGGATGTCGATATAGGGTTTACACTAGAGATGCACCACTTGTTTTCATTTCTAATCCTATTCCGATACCTGAATTTGGATATCCGCCGCTTCCGATATAATTCCAGATACCAGAGCTCTTTTTGCATAAAATTTGCATTTCATTGCAATTTTGCGTTCAATTTAAACAATTCTGAAGCAATTGTTTTCGAACTGTAGGTAAAGTAGGCTTCACATTCAAAGGAGTGCACGTTGTTATGACAATTCTTTTAACGTTTTTAAAAACTTGAACAAATCAGGCATACAGCAATGCATCGTCAACTACGAGTGAACACACCTACATACATGAGTGAACATACATGAGTTCAAAGTGAATATTGCAATAAAAGTTCAAGGACTGGGTAGAGAAAAATATATCTAGACTATTAAGCGATAAATTAAAATCTACGACGGTTGCTTCTTAAATTTGCTTTGTTACAAAACGCGGCGAGGCCCGAAGACAAACCAGATGTTTTTATAAACACAAATTCATTTTGATCCAGTAATAAAAGGCGAGGCCAGAGGTCTGTTTGTGTCGGATATGAACGGAGGAAATGATGAGCAGTTGCTATGGTTACCATGCAGAGTAAGAAATCAGCTGGAAAAGCAGGAAAATCAGTATTACTTAATATACGACAGGCTGGATTATTAATACCTGCTGGAAGTATATGTTGAAGTAATGGTTTATTGGGAGCACAGTGAGTGACTTTCACCGTTATAAAGAGCCGAAAGACCGTCACTGTGAAAATACAGACGGTAGTAATGTGTTGTGTATGGGCCCTACAGTCGGACCGACCTCCACTCATGAGCTTCTGAGCTTGGAGCAGCCATTCCACCACCATGCTGAAGACGCTAGCATAGCTAACTTGTGTCTTTGCAGCCGTCCCAACACAGCCGTAAGGACAATATCCACTGTGGTTACATATTCATATGGATCGGCACGTGATCGGATCAGTCCCATCTCTAGTTTAAAGTCTGCATACAGCTTGCCACAGATCCTCTGTGCACTTATGCACCATTCAAATGACTCTGAATGTGTGGCTGTGGCAGAGTTTTGGCAGGACAGGTTTCAAAGCCTTAAATATATGAAAGTATCTGGACAATGGAATGGAGTAAGAGCAGGTGTTAACCACTCTGCGGTCAGATTACACTGAAATGCTCCGTAGTGAGGGTCCAATGTTTCAGAATATAAATCCTCTATTTATCTTTCCAGTCATCAATCCCAACCCTGAAAAGTAATTTGTCTATGTGATGATTACATTTTATTTCAGCAGTCAGGTATGTCATTGGTGCAGCACAACTGAGATGTGTTAACATAATCTGAAATGTGAAACTTTATAATTAGTGTACAATGAGATTCAAGACTAACACTATGAGAAATAAATTGGTCTTATGGTGTCAACGAGGGTGTACATTAATGTAGAAACTATTTCATAATTGGAAAAAAAAATGAATGTAATCAGTTTGCTATACTGTATATTGGAATTACAAATGATATAAACCAGGAACCAAGAACAATCCTTATGTTTTATAAACCCAGTAACTTGTTATTTTAGTCATGGATTATGGACTAATCGGTTGCATAATTTAATTTTTACTGAATCTTCCTTAACTGAATGGCCCTAGTAGATCAGAGTTACTGAGCAACATACAGATTTCATGCCATACTGCAACAAAAAAGTGAGGATAAGTATGAGGGAATGACCTGCTCACTAACTCGCTAGCTCGTTAACTCTGAAGCCAAGCTAAGAGTCTAAAGCCACCTCTGTGAGGCAGTAATTCAAATATTGGGTGGAGAAAAATGTTCCTTTGATCTTTAGCAGTTGTGGTGTTAAAGTAAATGTAACAATTGGCCATTGGAGAGTGGTGTCAAATAAAAGTATTTGGCCACCTATAACGAAAGGGTTTATCAGGTTATGACCATAAAAGTGTTAAAAGGTGCCCTGTAGAGCATTGATGTGTGTCTTGGCATTACTACCACCTGTCGATGAGTGGAATAATATAGAACTATTGTGAGGACTGTGTTTTATGTCTGTCCTTGTGTGTGTGCGCGAGACAAACAAAAAATAAAATAAAAAATGCTCCTAGTGCTATTCGAGGTCAAAAACTCCACAGGGTACCTCTGAAGAGATGTGACATGATGTTATACTGCCATAGGACGGCGTAAGCAGAAAGGTCAACTTGTTAAGTTATCTAGAGAGATGTTGTCTTTAGTTGTTGATCCATCCAAGACATTTCAATAAAAAACACATTTTTCAACCTCATGGTTGCCCTAGAGAAAAACTCAGGGTATTACCAGGATCCATCCTCTTGGGACTATAAATGTGACATACATTTTTATGCCAATCTATCGAATAGTTGTTGAGATATTTTAGTCTCAACAAAAAATGTTCAACAGACCAACCGACTGACAGACCGGCATTGCCCAAGTAAAATAAATCCCACATTCCACATTTCCTTAATTCACTGCAAAAACAAACTCGAGGACCATGCTTACTTCCTCACTTTCACTCCTCTCACTTATGATTATGAGACATTTTTGTTGGCTGAAACTGGAAAAAGCTTAACAAGAGATAGAAGGGAAAATGATACTGTGACAGTGGAGGTAGCATTTTAGAAATGAGTAAGGTCAGAATGAAGGCTAGGCCAGCGGTATACGTTAGGTAAAAAGAAGAACAAACTGTCTCCAGACAGATACAGTGTAAGTGAAAGAAGGAATGTAGAGATTTCGGGAGAACAGTATGATCTCACGTTGGAATTGTAGAACATCAGAATGTATCCTTAATTGGTGGTCTCATTTAGCCATTACAAATGTACATGTATTTACATTAAATGTCTCTTAGTGACGACAATAAACATGTCGTTCTGCACAAACAATGCATTGGCTTATCAGTGACATGTTGATTACATCTGAAAAAGGTCACAGAAGCAAGTCCTATTCACCATGTAAATACAAGATGACAATGATATATTCATATAATTTGGTTGTTTCCATTTATCTATATCCTTTCTCTCTATGCTTTTATTGTATCTCCCCTCTCTGTCTAGTAATTGTAGCACCAGTTTGCAGTCAACCACTGTAATTTTCCAAATTGCTGGAATTTAAAGCACATGTTCACCCACATTCAATCAAGATCCAATCATCAGCGCTGAAATATTATATCTGACAACAGATAAACAAGCAAATCAATTGACAGAATGCGATTGACCCGCTCACACACTCACAATGTGCTCCCAGTCCTAAATGTGTGGTCGCCATATAGACAGAGCTCTTCCAGGGCAAGCACATTGGCTCTACCGGACTTTTGCTCATATTTCTCGAAGCGTAATTGATTTCTTATTGAGGAACTGCCAAGCAAATCAGAAAATTGCATTCAGTAGCTGAGCTAGTAGCTGTTTCAGAGTGTTTAAGATGTTTTCAGTGATTGCGCCTTGGCAGAGCTTTCTGCCCTGGAGTGGCTTGTATATAATGGACTGCCATGAAATCATAATTGCGTGTTTATGAACAAACCAGCTGGTTGAGGCAGAGGGTAATTATTTTCTCTGCGTTCTCCTTTCCGCTCACCGCACATTTGCGTCTGATAACGGCCCTGGTGGAAAATAAACAGTGGGGAGAAGAGAGGAATAGAACTGAGAGGAAAAGGAATGTCGTGTGGCTCGTCTTGGTCGTTGTTAAGCCTTTTACAAATGTATTTTCCCACTGCCCCTCTTGCTTTCTCCGTCTCTTTGTGTCACATTGTGCCATCAGATCAATCACTAAAGCTTGACTTGAGTTGTTTTTGTTACTGGTTGCTCATGTTTGAGCAAAGACAATGAGTACTACTCACTTTCTTGAATCACCTCCCCAGCCACTCCTATGACCTTTATGATACGAATATAATTGTGAGGCAACCTGCTCTTACCCAGGTACAAATGACGGAGGGGAAAAGGGATGGACGATGAACAAAAACAGTTTAATAAGTTTGCTGGCCTTTTCAGGCAAAAACAAACGCTGCACACAATGGCTGGAGACCTCTCACCGCCCGGTCCAGCTCTCTCTTGGACTCTACTGCAAAGAGACCAGAACCAGGTCATCACCAGGCTTTTATTGTGTGACTGATAGACCTGATTCTGTCCAGCTGTCTGATCTCCAGCTGAGCCACTCCCATCTCATCAGCCGACGGCGTAACCACACCCCACTGCCGCAATAATCCAAACAAGCTAAGTTGCATGGTGCCTCATTATCACATTATGCCTTTGCAGTCACAAACTCATGGTTTGTTTACGTCCCTTCGTATAAATAGTTCCTCGTGAATTTTGACAAGCAGCCAGTCCCATCATCTCTGCTCAGCGTGCTGATTGAACCAGCTTCAATCAACTGGTCTCAAATTATTCTCGTTGTACGATTTCCAGACTAAAACTGAGCTTGTGATATTTAGATGGGCTTTTCAAGGCTAACTGATGTTACTACTCCTGAAATAGATTTAAAAAAAACTTTAACACATTTAAAGCAACTTTTAGGAAGCACTCGTAGCTCTTGGTGGCTGACTCAAGACTTGCCACAGCTGTTTCAATGTAGAAGCCCTCTTAAGGCACCTACTGTCCATGCTAATGCGAGACAGGTGCGCAGGAAGTGTTCGCTGACAAGGGCGAGAACATTAAGAACCTCAGATGTCTACTGGATGCAGCTGGTGTTTGTTCTGGCGATGCCAAGTCTACGTCGTGGTTCAAATGTCCACTGGAAACATTTCAGGAGTGTGTCATGTCCAAGCAGTCTGCCCTTCATCATCCCAGTTGGAGTATTGTTTTTAAAAATATTTTTTATTTTTTATATTTTTTGTGGTGTACAAGGAAATTGAACATACATGTGTGGCTCATTCATGATCCATGAGGTAACTTTAATAATTTAATAGCACCGTTAAAAACAGGGTCCCAAAGTGCTTTAAAAGTTGCATCTTTATTTCCTGAATAGTGTATATTAATAGCAGGGTGTAGTGTAGAAGTGTATATTAAACCCGTAGTAACCCTTCTACTGCCTCACAGACTTCAGAGAAGTGATGTAAACAAACAAGAAAAAAGTCAATTCCAATATAAAAATGGAGTGGAGATAAGAGCAGTGTGTAAGTCATTGTTGTGAGGAAACACACAAGGCAGCCACATCAAGTGGACATTTGGGGGTAAGTGTAGATGAGGCTGGACTGGAATGTAGGACACTTACTACGAATGACAACAAAACACGAATGCAGATGAAGTTGAAGAGTTCTTGCTTCTGCTTTTCATGGCGAACTGTTGTTCAGTAAAGGAGAAGAAGAAGTTTTTTCTTTTCAACACAGCTGATGGGCTGTCATGAAGAGAAATCGGACACCACCATCCCAGTAAGACCTTGGGAAAGATGCTTTCCAATGCAGATAGACATTCAGATCAGCACTTTGTTTGAAACATAAAGCAACCTTTACCCTGCTTCTCAAACCCCGAGGCTACCATCCACGTTTGCGTGTGTGAGACAGAGATAAGAGGAGTTTGATTTGTTGGTTCAAATGACGGTCAACTGTACCTGTTCCTGGAACAAAAATGGGTAATTCAAGGCAGAGCAACTCTCACTGGAATCTGGAAGTAAGATATTATCCTCGGGGCCAGTGAGAGCTGACCCGCTCAGGCTGGAACACAGCACAGTTATCCCGTCTCATTACCGAAGCCACTGCTCTTACATTTAGCCTCGTTAGCCGCTCCGAATGAACATGAACATCGAGCAGCCCACTGAGGATTCAAGGGTTAATTGTGGCTCGTGTCAGAACTTGGACCTGGCCAGCTCAATTAATGGCTGCGGTTATTGGCTTGCTGGCTGTGTGTATGTGTGTGTGATTCTGGCGCTTGTGTATGCACGTGTGTGTGTGTGTTGCCTGTCTTCAGGTATTGGCTTTGGTGTTGACCCAGGGCCAGCAGCACCTCTCAATGCTGTCTGTATTGACAGACATCAGACTCCAGGGAGGAGTCTGAGGTCTGGAGGCCTCCGTGCACTGGAGACGCACACCTCAGCAGAAGAGGACGTCCACACCTCCACATACACCTCCACACACACGTCCGCACATAAACAAACGCTCACAACTGCACAAACACGTCTTTTGAGGCCATGCAGGAAAACCGAGCGCATTCAGGCTCACATATACAAATCTCTGCCTACACAAACACTCTTGACCCCCCCCCTTAAATACCTTCAAGCTTTATTCGTCACCATCACCCCTTCATCATCAGCCCTTTGGGGTTATCTACCTACCTATTCATCCTTCCCTCCATCCATCTATCGACAGATAAATGATCCAGGACCCCTCCGACCTCTGTCGACGCCCCATGACAGCCCTGCTCCTTGCTAAACCCCCCATACCCTCTTTTCGGCAGATCATCATCTGCCACTGTCTCAGTATTGGCTGGCAGTAAAGACACCCATACAATCAACATCAACCCCCCCCCGCTCATCCTTGGACATTAGGTATGCTGCTGATACAGGACATGTGTCGGATATCTGCAGGGCAATTGGTTTGGTTGGTTTTCTTTTTTCTTATATTTGAGGGGGTTGTATAGTTTTCTGTCTGATCAACCCGGTCTCACTCCAAACTCATCAAATACCGAAACCATGGTCAGTGACCCTCGGCATCTAATGTAAACCCATCCACGTCATTATAAGACGCTTAGAGCAACACATGCAGTATAAAGTTCACTAAGGAGCTAGTTGGGAAAACTGGTCAAACAAACAGACTTTCACCCAAAGGCGGCTGTGAAACCAGAAGGCAACGTCATTTTAACCTAAACCATGATCTTTTCCTAAACTTAACCAAGTAGTTTTGTTGCCTAAACCTGACCAACTAACCAAAAGACCTAAGTAAACCTACATTGGAAGTTTATTACAAAAAAGACACTGTATGCATGTAACAAGTGGAAACTATCACAACGTCTCTGACACGTCCAAAACTGACAGGGGCACCTACTGTAGAGCGTCATAGTTTGAAGCGTGGGGCCACTGGCCAAGCCTCGGTATTTGAAGATTTAAGAGTAAGAATGTTTAAATCTCATCACAAGAATTGGGCGACAAATCTAAAAGCCACCCCTAACCCTCACCGCCACCAACCCTTGCGTGAAAGCCCTCTAATCTTTTGCTTGTATTCACACACACACGCACGCACACACACACACACACACACACACACACACACACACACACACGCACACACACGCACAAACAGGCACATGTACTGTACATACACACAGGAGAACTTGTGAACTCTCAGATGCACATACACAGAAGATGAAGATTTCCACATGGTTAAGCCTTGCCTTAGATTACAACTAACTATGGAAACACACAGAAGGGATTTACTGTATTTGTATCTGAATATAGTTTGTAGATGAACATGTACATGTGTGGTGGTTTCCAAGTGTAAAACTGTAAAGTTCCTGGTGCGCGATCACACCAGGAAGACGGAAATAGGTGGTACTAACTAGACGATTGATGACAGACTGATTTACTCCATTTTCTGTAGTTCTCTCAGTTCCCTCAGAAGTCAGTACTGTCACAACTTCTGCTGCAACTGATGATTATTCTCATTATTCATTAATCTGGTGATTTTTTCATCTGGATGAATCGCTTAATATTGACAAAATAAATACCACAAGGTCCAAATTATTTATTGTTTGAAGCTTCTAACCACATCCTCGTGGGCAACCTTGTGTTAAGAATTTGTTTATTTTCCTAAGTCATGAATAAACCTTGAAGCTCAATTAATCGTTAAGATATTTTAGAAAATACTAAAACATCTCTTCCATCCCAGAGACTATTGGATTTCTTACAATAGTTTGCTTTGTCCAACCAAGAGTCTAAGACTCAAAGACATTTAGTTATCTGGCATAGAAGGCTGCGGTAACCATTACATTTCCATCTAACAGACTGGAACCAGAGAATGTCTTTAAGAAAGTTCTTAGATGATTAATTAGTTTTTAAATTGTTCCAAATAAATTTTCCTTCGATCGACTAATCCATCAATTCACTAATCTTTTCAGCTCTTGTCCCGATGGTTTGCAACAGCTCAACCGCTTGAGATTCCGTATGATTAGTTTTACTAATGAAATGTATCTTATTAATTTTGCCAACTGATCAAAGGGATTCCATTGGAATGTATTGATTTTGGTCCCAACGTACTCTCTTGTAAATAATGTGACCATGATAGTGCAGTGAAAAGTCTTAGGGAAGAGGTTGTGGCAAAGCGATGGATTTGCGGTACTACGGTATTTTTGGTACGGGGTAGTAGTAGCTCAAGTACTTAAAATTCATCTTTAAATTTGTATTGTTTAAAGCAATGAAAAGTAGTAAAATGTGTTAAATACACTCAGTAGAGGTTTGACCAAGTTATCATGTAAGCTGAACTCCTTTAGCTGCATGCCTGTCAAATGAATACAGAAATACTGCCGTGCCTGCTCAAAATGTGCCTGTTGGGAACGGCCGATTGCTTTGTCGCCGGCAGTGCTGCTTGCAGCTTTCTTGAGAACCGAACAGCACCCTTGACACTGTGCTTTCTTGAGTCCTGAACAACATACCTGCCTTAACATAGTTGCGTCCCCTGTGCTAGCTAAAAGGAAGCTATTTGGAAGAACATATGTAACATCTCCGATCCCTCTGTCTTCATCTGTTCTTGAATGTACTGTAGTGAGTGGCGGAGAGTGAGCTCTACCCAGCATGCCGTTCAGCTGTGTAACAGTTAATAGGGGTCCCCTCTCAATACACACAGTGTTTGAATAACGCACCGCTAAGAAATATGTCCCGAAGAGCCCTGGGTCTTCAGCAATACACGTGCCAAATGTGTAGTTAATCGGATGTTGAGAAAAACAAAGACCAGACAGACAGACAGACAGACACTTTTAGTTAGTATTAGAGCGTGCACATCATATTTGGATCAAGTTAAGACAACTGGACTTTCCTAAAAACTTTTCTGTTCATTTAAATGTCTTTTTTTGAGTACAGTGTGCCAGTAAAAGTAGTCTGATTTTGACAGCTTGGTTTTATTGAATTCTTTGCCACAGAGTGTGTGTGCCTGTACAGTAACTGCACTGTGTGTCACTCCGATACTTGAGCTGCGTGTTATGAACAATAGGCCAGGGAGCCGTACTGGAGAGCCAAGAGGAGAGCTACCTGTATTTATGACTCTGCTGTTGCCTTAATGCTGCTTAAAACACTCAGCAGGCTTTTCACTTTAATGAGAGCCAGGGCCTACTGCAGTGCATCGTTGTGCGTGTGTGTGTGTGTTCCTGTGTGTGTAAAAGATATGGCTATATATGCGAATGTCTGTGTGTTTGAATGAGCAATCAGGCGAGTGTGTGTGGTCAGTGTTTATGGCCCTTTTGGAGTCTCTGAAATGTCTGGCTGTAGTTTTAAATGCTACTGGCTTCAACGAAATAAGACGTCTTGGTGGATGTGTGAGACTGTGTGTCTGATTGGGCCCGCGTAGGTGTAAAACCATTGTGCATTTCTTTCTCGCTCTTACAATATGTTTTCTCAGAATTATCTCTTTTTCTTATCCCCACAGCACAACCACCCACCCATCTACGCGCACACACTCACACCACCATCATCTCTGTTGACAGGGTAAATTGTATGAAAAGCTTTTAAGGCAATTAGTGGATTGAGCTGGAGCCTTTCTTCCCATTCGCACTGTTCATTAGCAGCTCCTCTAGTCTCGGATATTACCATCACTCCAACCTGGCATCAACACCACTCACTCCTTGTGTGTGTTTCTGTGTGTGCAGATGTGTTTCTGCGTGTCTGTCTGTGTGTATTTTACACATCTCCTCGCTGAAGCCCAATTTCAAAGCACACAATTGTCAGAAAATAGATCCCCGCCACCCTGCCGTTCTGACTATTTTAATCCATTTCAATAAATGCTCAAACGAGGGAAATCCGATGAGACAACCAAAAAATGTATTATGGCCATCATTGCATTTCTAGCTTGATCATTTCTTTATTAGCCATTACTTTTCCTTGAATAATGATCATCTGTCAGCCTCTGTCTTCATTTAGGTTTCACAGTTAAAAATGGGTGGGATGGCTGCGATGGGTTTTAAATGCCACAGCAGAGCGCTGGTGCTCGTGATGTCATCACACCTTGTTGTTGTGTATTCTGTAAACTGTCAGTCTGAGCGTATAATGACACACACTTGTGATATTTTTATCAAACAAGTCACAGGTTGTAGCTTTCAGCAACCTATAGGCTCGTGTTGGCGTTTCAAGTTGCCATTACCTGACATAGATTTTTGCAAAGGATAAGAAGCAACTTTTTTTTACAGCAACATCATCTGAAACCAGCTACTATACCTGTAGGAGGGAACCTGGATACATCCTCCTGCATATAAACTCCTCACCATCTTTACACTCAACTAGTCACACGCAAGTATCTTTATTCAAGAAGCCTCTGTTAGACTGAACAAGTTAAAGGATAAGTCAAGAAGTTTCTATATTTTTAACATGATGAACAATCTGACTTTTGTATGCATAGCCAATACTTGCTCGTGGGATCAATGCAAACATAAAGAATATTAACAGACTGTCCTTATGATGGACAACTCACCTTCAATGTGTCATCTGGAGGTATTGCCCTGCTTCCTAATCGCCAGGAAGCACATACAGTACTGTAGCCTAGTAGTGAATGAATAAATGAATGACTGAATGTAGTGAGATCTATGAGCTATCTTGGATCTGAAAAAGGAATAAAGAATCACTCTCTGCTCACTCTCTTGTTGTCTTAAATGAATGTATCTATCAAAGTGCTGGTGCGCAGAGCAGGCAGCAATGTGAATAAGGTCATAAAAAAGGGCTTTTTGCTCTTCTTCGCTGTCTTATCTCTCTTTAACAACAAATATTAATCAGGACCTGTTTCTAACAAGCATATCTGAAGAAATTGAGACACCCCAATCTTTACGAATTGGGAAAAACTGAACCTCTCGCGTCAAAGGTTGCAATGCCCCTTAGTTCAACAGATCATTGAACAGCGATTCAGCAATTTTACATAATACATTTCAGTCCTTTTCTACCACAATTGCACTCTAAAAAGGAGGTTATTTTGTTTGAAATTTGAGTGGAGATCTTAAAATATGAGCTCATTTATATCAGTATAGTTGTCTGCTGTTTCCTCAACTCTATTTAGCTCTGTGTGTGTGTGTGTGTGTGTGTGTGTGTGTGTGTGTGTGTGTGTGTGTGTGTGTGCGTGTGTGCGTGCGTGTGCGTGTGTGTTACAGAGAGAGTTAATTATGTGGAACACTAGCTTTGAAGAGGGGAGAACCAAGAGCCGTACATTATTGATGAGTGACACACATTGCCAACATAGTCACAAACACAAACACTGACGCACGTTCATCTCCACATGCACTATTTCACACACACAACCTCAAATGTGCGCACACACGCATTACACACACACAGACACACATAAATAGTGCATATATTTGGGAGTGATCCTTCCTCCAGCCCCGGAGTATTTAACAGCGGTTGCTGACATACTTACAGTACCTGCTATACGTTAGGCTTCCAACATTTCTCTCTGTGGTCCATATGGGACTGTCATTGGCTCTGTACGCTACATTATTTAGCAGACAGAGTATTTGATCCCACAGCTCGAGCTGATCTCAGTCCATCATTAATGCTGAATTTGGCTGGAACCAGAGCACTCTTTCATTACTGCATGTACACACACAGATTACGTCCTTATTATGATCTTCTATGTAAGAGTCTGTAAATTAATCATAACATGTTTATTTCCTCAGTCTAACTGTGCTGGTTTAGTTACGGCAACAAAAACAGATTTTCTCCTCCAGCGAATCTTCACAAATTTAAACCAGTGCTTCAGCTGTATTGCGCACAGCGTGCCACTTTTGCTGTTTCTCCCCGCAGAGTGAACAGCTAAGAGTGTTTCTTCATATTTTACAGGCTTGGAAGAAATACAAAACTAAAAGAATGAGGAAAAAACATCAACACATTTTGACACCCATTTTCAATCATTTTGATTTAGAGTGCTAAAGTTGAGGTAATAGTCTGGCTAAGGTTCTGGTTCAAGATATTAAGTTCAGAAGCTTAAACTATTATTGCGACACGAAAGAAAGTTTAACTGGGAAAATGCGATGCGACGCGATCAGCCAGAACAATCTTTGATGAGCACAAAGGCTTGCAGTTTCATCAAGTTACTCACAGATTTAATATTCATTATCCACAGCTGGTGACTTATCGGCAGCGACGTTTGTCATTGTAACCTGGAAAAGCAACAACGACAGTGATAAATATGCCGGATGGAGACAGATCCTTACATCTTTAATAAAAAAATAAATAAAAACACAGCCTGAGTCAACAGAACTTGGAAGAGCTTCTAGAAATTTTTTTCACCACTGTAAATTCACATTTCAAAATGTTTTATTTCAAAGCTGCACTAATCAGTATGTGAATTGCTCTAGCATTCTTCAGCAAGTCGGCTGTGTTGGTTCACTTTCTAGCTTGGCAGGTATTTTAGATTTAGTCTTACTTTTTAGACAAAAATGCTAGTTTTTGTCACATTTTATTGATTGTTATCCTTCAGAGTTTAACTCTAGTTTTAGTCGACGAAAAGTCATTTTTGACATTTTAGTAAATGTTTTGTTAACTTTTCTCTCTTCATTTTGTCAAATATTTGTAGTCTTAGTCTTAGAACATTTCAGTCAATCTAGTCTAGCCAAAACCAATTATGTAATTTTAGTCCTAAAACTAGGACTATTAAAACTAACTATTTCACATAATATTTTGTCTTATCATTATCTGATGAAAAAGGTTGAATGATTAAGAATGCAGCTTTGCTCCGAGTCCTCCTGACTGTGCTCATTAGTGATGACCCACCCGGCCCGTGATGGGAACCAATCTGCAAACCGCAAACTTTATGCATTTTAGTTGCACAGTTGTCAGGACTGAGGACAAGGACAGAGACAGACAGAGCGCCGCGGTGCAGTGTGTGTGTGTGTGTGTGTTTGAGAGAGGGAGAGACAGACAGCGAGAGAGGGGAAGAGAAGGTGACAAAAATAAAGAGAGATTTTGGATGTGTTTATATTTTTAAGATAGCCTTTTTTGTCTCGTCGTTTTTCATGACGTCAGTGTCGTCTCGTCATTCTCTCGTCACAGTCATGGAAGAAAAGTTGGGTAACAAACATATTTCGTCATAATTTCTATTAACGGAATTAACATTGCTCTCAATCCTGTAATCAAGCACATTTTCAGCAGCAGCAGGCAGTTGTTTAAGGCAATAGTTGATAAACTGACTGCACTCTAGCTTCCCATCACCAATCGACAAAGCTAGCCACTAGCTGGTCAATATAGTGGAGCGTTTAGCATCTAAAGACACGAACATTTCTCTCAGGAGTTGGTGGAGACCAAAACAGAGCTAAAAGGAGAGTGAATATTAGACACAACTTCAAATGAATGCTGATGTTGCTCTGTGTCTGCTGGATGTCTAGACTTGGAGTCGTTCGCTAACATGCTCACCATATCACTTGATTCTGCCTTGATGATAGAAAGATAGCAGTTTCCTGGATAGTTCAACAATACCAAAGGGTTATGCCATGGTCACCAGTTTTATTTATTTCAACTTTTGAAATCACATTTTTTTTGTCAGTTACCGTATGTATGCCTCTAATGCCTCAGCTGCTGTTGCTATGGAGAATGAGCCAATCCCAGGTGAGAATCAGCGCTGTAGCAAATTCAAAACTCTTTGTGATTGCAATGGGAGAATAGCACTGCACCACAGTTGCAAATTCATCCAAAGTTGACCCAGAATCTAAAAAGGGAACTGATTTAAAAAGCTGAAGGTTCCTACAAAGTGTAATCCTCAGGGCGGTTACACAAACTATCTTTAACTTTCGTTAACGTTGCGAGATAGGGCATTTGTGCTGCCTTCATGTTATGTTGGAATAATCGGAACAATGTGTTCGCAACTGGGAAAATGTGCCAATAACAACACAGACACACAGATATCACGTGTTGTTTCAGCGCTCTGAGCAATAAAATACAACACATCTTCTTTGAAGCATCCTCGTTGTTTTCATATTACAACTTAAAGCTCATGAACAAACAAAGGCCGGAAAAACGACTTCCTAACTCAGGGGATGGGAAAATCCCTGAGCATGTGAATGCACCCTTGGCCTTGAAGGAGGTCTGCGCTCTCGGACTGCCAGTCTAGTTAGAAGTGAAATGAGCTCCGAAGCACTCACTCATCGTCCTATTGGGCTGGACTGATGTAGTTTTCTTCTCCGGCTCAATAGCTGCTCAAGCAGTCAGTGCAGACTGGGGACACATTGTTTTTAATGGAGGCAGATTATTGTTTTATTGGGGTCAAGGTTCAAGCGCCTATACTCTAGGCTCAGGCTGCAAATCGATACTGCATAGAACAGCCCCGAGGAGCACAAATATTGATTAATGAATATGTGTAAATCTCATGTCACACTACATCTCTCTCTCACACACACGTGCATTAACATATGAAAATAACCACACATGTACGTATCTGCATGCATACACACATGGCTATACATGCATGCACACACACACACATATGCTGAGACTGACATAATTCATAAGCTACAAAAGCTAGTACGTTGTGATGTGTGTTCGTGTGTAGACCGTTTCCCAATTCATGTGCAGACAGTTAGAGACTCAAGGGATCATACTGGTGCTATTGACCTTTTTCCCCCAGTAGCCACAGATCACTTTACATCCTCCCTCGCCCTCTTCACTCGCCAACCTTTGGCTTTTTATGATATTTAAACCAAAAGATACTCACCCTAGACCTCTAAATGCCTCTAAAAGCAACAACACTTTAATACATTTGCTTATTTATCTGACAAATCAGCTTTAGCAGCTAATAATCCCGTCCCTCTGTTATGTAATGCAGTGATGGAACGTCCATGCAAAAACACAAACAAAGGATGATTTAAAGGTGCTCCGTGTCCCATCTTTACACATCATTATACCATTAATAGTGATACCCTGGTGCAATTACTGTAAACAAATGAGGCCATGCACCAGATGATTGGTAGTCTGTATCTGGCTTCATCTTTCAGGGAAACACATAACAGTTGCTCATGTTAACATTTATTTTTCCACAGGGAAGAAAGTTCAGACACCAGCTTCTTAGTGTGATGCACCAGTGTTGGTGTTAGTTTTTCTCAAAATTGAAATAATAGATGTAGTGCAGGCACACACATCTTCAACACTGCACAACATTAAGAACTCAACTGTGATCAACAGAAATAGATGTTTCAAGTAGGAGTGAAAACCTTTTTGCAATATTTCGACCAATTTCTCGCTTTTCCACTTTTTTTTAATGTCCCAATTTAAAATGTGAAAAAAATGCGACGGTCTTGTTTGTTTAGGTAAATGCACACATATCTGTAATATCGCATACACAGGATTTTTTTTTTTAAAACATCGCATTTCCAATGCGTTTTGGCCTTTGGTCCACACGGTGATTTAGGTAACTGAAAATGGATCTTTCGTGAAAATTCCGTCAAGGGTGAAGATTTCCAGAAACTCTGTTTTCAGTGTGGACGTGTAGACAGGGAAAAGTGTTTGGATTCTAACGTTATCTCCTTTGTGAGTCTTAAATGAGGCGACATATTGTGCAATGACGGACATACCCAAAATAGTGCTGGTTCTAACCTCGCTTACATAACTTTTTACATGTTTGTAATGTACAGCTACATTTCCACTACATTGAGGAACAAAGGCGTCAGAATGTGCTACGGAGATCACTGCTTCATTATCAAACACTCCCACGACAAAGCCCCCCCCCGTTTTGAACGAGACCTGCGTGTCCCATCCTGCCCACTGGCCTTGACAGCGCTCGAAATTGTGATTTTGCGTTTTCATTGCGACAGAGATTTTCTTTAAACAGTGCCCGTCTAGACGGGATTTTTTTTTTTTTGTGAGAACAAAGGAGAAAAAAAACAACCCCTATCTCCAAAAATACCCAGGTACGTGTGGACTAGGCCTTAAAGTGGCAGTGATTTATTGATAATAAAACACAACACATAGTTTCATGTCATGAGAGGTCAAAAGTAAAGCAAAACACTTGATGTTAAAGACATTTCCTTACATGGGCTGACACAGATAACAGCAGGAGACAAAGAAAAGTCACTAAGGCTGATATGATCCTTTAATGCTCTCCCCTCAGCTGTAGCCTTTGCCCCGTGGCAAGGACAAAATCCCTCTCTACGTCGCCACGTTCTATCAACATGATGACATCATGTGTGTGTTTATTTCTGTGTGTGTGTGTGTTACACAACTATACAGCTCCTCTTGACTTATTGAAGAAGGAGACTGACTACTGAGGGCCCTGTGGTGCGTCTGAAGTCCTCAAAGCTGCTGACCTCCTCACATCCAGCTCCGTGGATGAGACGTCTTTGGATTCTCTCTCTCTCTCTCTCTCTCTCTCTCTCTCTCTCTCTCTCTCTCTCTCCCTCTCCCCTTTTGTTTCAAAAGTCGAGCATTGTGGAGGGTATTTAATGCCCTTCGCTCTCCGTCTTTGTCTTTTGCTCTTTTTATCGCCTGCCTATCTCTCAGTCTCTCTCGCTGTCACCCATCTCACTAAACCGGGGTGACATGACCACTCCTGGGTTGCTATGGCGACAGTCCCACTGGTATGGCGGCAGTGGCGATGGCAGCGTTCAACGGGTCTGTGTGTGTGCTCGCAAGTGTGTATTTCTGTGTTCTCGGGGGTGTGAGTTGCCAAGAAGTGGCGAGCATGTGTGTAGTTGTGTGTGTACATATCCCTGTGAATGTGTATATCTGTGTGTGTTTATGTGTGTGTGTGTGTGTGTGTGTGTGTGTGTGTGTATGTGCAGGCGTGTTGCGTTTGAGGCCTCCTGCAGATGTTCTCTGCCCCCAGTGCCTCCTGCCAGCTGCTCCGCCCCCAGAACACACACACAAACACGCGCGCACACAAACACGCACACAAACACGCACACACTCTCTCCCTTTAATTAAGAGCCCTGTGCCATGGTGGGCGACTCTACGGGGGCATGATGGCAGTCACACCACGCACACACGCGCACACACACACACACACACACACACACACACGCACACACACACACACATACACTCATGCACACCAGAAGTGCTCAATACAGTGTTTCTGTTTGCTGTTTTTTGTGTGTGTGTGGGGAGATGATCCACTATCCACTGTTGCCCTTGAAGCCCCGTGGTCGTGATGGTGGTGGTGCTGGTAGGTAAACAAGCAGCTAATAAGGCCTATGTCTAATCCACGCACTCCAGCAGACACCACAGGCAGGGGCTACTGACACTAACAGACTCTCTTTCTTTTCAGCGGGCGACGAGAGGAGGAAGGAGGAGGGAGGTGGGACAGTTGGAAGAGGAGGAAGAGTAGGGGTAGCAGCCAGGATTTGATTGGAGACGGGGGCAAGAAAGAGGAAGAGGGAGGAGGTGAAAGTGGAGTTGGAGCTGCCGAAGTAGATGCAGGAGGGAGTTTGGATGTTCAAGTGAGTTCATATCCAGTCGGTATGGAGGAGGAACAAGTGGAGAGGCAGAAGCTCAGGAACTTGAGGGACTTTCTTAAAAAGTGGCACACACGTCCACTCGGACTCAAGGATGAACTTGTTAGAAATGTGTTGTCAAAGTTCAAGGTCACTGTGACCTCACAAAAGGCGTGTTTTGGCCAGAACTCAATAATTAATGTGCTAATTATGTCAATTTCACACATATGTCTAAAAGAATAAAATGATGATGTAATGACATTTTGGACAGACTTGGATGTAAACTGCAACTTGACTGGTTGATGGAGGCATACAACCGTGAGGCGGTAATTCTAGTTTTTAATGCAGCGTCGATTGCAGTCTGATTTCCTGGTTTTCAATGAATTTTGTCATAAAAGTGACAAAATCCCAAATATTGCAGATATGCACAAAGAAAAAGTTTTTTGGGACACCATAGTAGCCTTGTAGTAACCATTATGTCCTGGGTGTGAGCAAGGCCAGTTAATGATGAATCCATTATCACAGACACAACAGCCCATGAGTAACATTATGGATGAGTAGCTACAGTGGAAGATCGATCGAGGTGGATAGATCACTGACTTGGGTGTGATTTTAGACTCTAATTTATATTATAGTTCTCATTTTAACAAGGTCATTAAAACATCCTCTTTTCATCTTAGAGATATTGCCAAGTCAGATCTGTTTTAGGTTAGAAAGATTATGAAATGTTCATTCACGTTTTTATCACCAGCCTATTAGACTGTTAGTAATTCCCTTTTTTCTGGATTACCTAAAAAGTCTATGAGAAAAACACAGCTAGTTCAGAATGTTCTGCCAGAATCTTAGGAAAAACAAAAAACAATGGATCACATTACATTGTATTGCTTCAGACACTGCACTGGCTACCTTCATCTTTTAAAGTTGTTTTGCTTGTTTATGAAGCTCAGAGTGCCTTTTTTCTTTATGCCCCTAAACTGTGGACATCACTGTCTCTGGATATAAGAATGGAAAGCTCTCACCGGCCCCCCCACTTCACCCCCCTGGCACAATTTGGCGTTCTAGTTTTATTTAATTTTTCAAAATGTTATGGTTGTAATTTTTTTTCTCATTAAATTGTATCTATTTTTGTTTTTATTCGGGCTTCATGTTTGACTGTGAAAAGAGTTGAGATAGATAAATAAAAAAATGTATATATATACTGTATATATAGATATATATATACTGTATACATATATATCATAGTATATAAACAGACAGGTAGATAGATACAGTAGGGGAATAAATATGTACTATTTCTGTATATAAATGTATCTTTTTAGGTCTGCTGTAATTGCATTCTACACATACAGTACAACCACGCAGACAGTACACAAGTAATGTATATCTCATAATATAAAACACATAACAACGTGTATGACACCAATGTTGAAAGCCTTTCCATTTCTACCTGTGGATGTTTGTAAATCCATTCATTTGCCTCAGCCCAGTCGATAGTAACTCACCTATGGTTCATATTTTGCATCCAGTTTGTGTAGCATTTCAAAAGGTTGCGTAACATATGGGATATTGAGTTTACATCTAAAAAAAAGCGTTGATAAAGTGGCCAAGGGGCTAAAGTAGAATGTTAAATGTACACTGCTGGTTTCCCCGCTGTATATTCTTCCATATTCTGCCCTCAGTCCCTTTTCTTTAATGTTTGTCTTAGTCTCATCTAGATTTACTGTCACTTAGTCCTGCTGCTCCTCATGTTCCCTATTATCTCTTTCTTACTCTGTTTTTCCCTCAGGTCTCCTTTTAATCTCACCCATCCTTCTTATTTCTTTGCTCTCCCTCTCTCTCCCTCTCTCTCTCTCTCTCTCTCTCTCCCTCTCTCTCTCTCTCTCTGTCCCTCCTCCGCTCTGTCATCTCCTCTCCTCTTCCCCCTAACACACCCGGACACGACAGAACACCACGGATAGTTAATAATTCTCTAATTTCCGTTCTTCGCGCCGTGTAGAAGGTGTCGCAGATAACCTGATTTATCAGACGGCTATTAGAATGTGAATCAGGGGTATTAAAGCAATGGACATTAACGTGCACATTGTTTAAACAACGCCACGGGACTAATGGATTTCAAAATGAATTTGTCAACACCGTTCTCCGTGAATATAATTAGTCAATTGAGAGCAAAGCAGTGGAGGAGACCAGAGAAGGAGTTGGGAAGCAGTTTAGCGGGAATAAAAAGGAAGTCATTTACACAGACACTGCAGCAGGGAGCCATGAATGTAATAGATGGAGAACCGTACACTGTTCTGCAACTATGATGTGTGTCGAGTGATGCTGATGGAGACGAATGGGATTACCAGTGGATATGTCAACTACTGAGAGAAAATCACCTCACATCTCCCCGAGGGTACTTCATTGTATGAAAAATTAACAACTTATTAGACATACTGAATAATGCCAAGTGATACGTATATCATTGGGGCGGTGTCATTAAACGCTGGGACTGACATTCAGCATTGTTGCCTGCACTCACTCTTCAAGAGTTTCAGCACCACATTGAATGAGTGGTTACGAGCAGAAGCGGAAGAGAGTATAATAGTTTTCAGAGGAAGTCAGAACATTCATCTGTGGCACTTCCCAACTACAACATTATATTCTTTATTTATAGTTTTCAGAGGACGTCAGAACATTCACCTGTGGCACTTAACAAATATTATTATAATACAATATATATATTTTTTTTCTACACATCCTGTGAAAAGCCCAGGGCAATGGTGCATGCGCGCGCTCCTCGGATGGTCCAATTTCCCGAGTTGGGAAGCCGTTCTTCCGACTCACATGTGTTCATGAGCTTTAAGTCATAATGTGTAAACAACACGCTACAAAGAAGATGTGTTGTCTTTTATTGCTCAGAGTTTAAACAACACGTTGAGAGCTGTCCCTGAGTTGTTTTACTGACTTGAGAGGAAGTAATCTCGTGACGTTAACGAAAGTGCAACATAATTTGTGTATCCGCCCCATCATTCATTACAATGAACAAACACTAGATTACTTTTGATACATCGTTCTGGTGCGGTAAGAGCTCACTTCTGCACCAAAGGAGTATTAATCTGCAGCTGAAAATAGTCCCCAACAAATGCACCATTTACCCTTGATTGAGTGAGGTTTGCTTAAACTACAGTGCCCAGCTCTTCTAGGAAATTACTTTTCTAGAATTGTATTAGTGTTGTGGACGGCTGTGGCTCAGGAGGTGGAGGTTGTCCACTAGTCTGTGGTTCGATCGTCGGCCTCTAGGTCAGCATGTTGAAGTGTCCTTGAGCAAGATACTGAACCCCAAATTGCTCCCGATGGCCAACGGTGTGTGAGTGTGTGAGAATGGTGGCACCTTGTAGCCTCTGACTCTGTATGAATGTGTGTGAACGCTGACATGTGCTTTGAGTGATGGCTAAGATTGGAAAAGCACTATATAAACACAGTCCATTTATTAATTAAAAAAAATGTAAATAGGTAACACTTTCCATGACACCCGTGGCTATAATGCTTTACAAACATGTTTACATTGTGTAATAATCTGCATAGCACTGCATAATTATAGTTATAAGCACTCATAAATATTAATCATGCTTTATTACATTATACAGCATTTCAGAATGACATTTTTTTTTGTTGCAAGGATCATAGTGTATTATATTTCCAATAGTTGTAATGCTTTATAATGTTTTTTATGATGCATTACAATCACTGTTATAATGCATTATATTGTGATTATAAATTATTCCGAGTGAAGTAATTTTTTCGACGTATAGGCAGATATAATACAGTACAAGCTGGTTATAAGTCACTGTTAGTCGTCATTGTTTACTTTCAGTGAAGTAAAAAAAAAATGACCGGCAATCTTTGAAGTGTTATTATACTTTACCTCATAAGTCATTATAAAATGCTTTAAAATGTGTTATGATTATTGTTTTAAAATCATTATGAATAGTTATAAGTGCTAATAACTATAATTATACAGTGATAAAAGCAGATTATACCACACTATAAGTATGTTCCTAAAAATGTCTTTAATATTTATATCCTCCTTTAAAAAGTAGGTTTTGCCTTGAGAGTTACAGACATTGCAGTGTTGAAAAGTATAGAATAGAATAAAAAAATATATAAAATAACATCAGCATTGTCCTTTAAAAATCCAATCGTACTTACATGAAATGAACATGAACATATTTTCTCACATACCTCTAAAGCTACTGTATCTGTCTGTCTCACCACACTGATAGCATTGTTTTTATCCGTCCTCGTCTCTGAGATTTCCCCCTCCACCCCAATAGAATAGAGGTGAGGAGAATTTTGTTAAGGGCACTCACAACATTGAACATTTTGAACAACAACCCTGTTCTGCAGAAATAATGTCTCAGTGGGGCCCCCAGGGAGTTCACCTAGTAGAGCAGGTGCCCCATGTACAAAGTCCTTACCGCAGTGGCCCTTTGCCGCGTGTCGTCCCCTCGCTCTCCCCCTTTCCAGTGTATCCTGTCTATTTAATACATGCAAAAAGGCCCAAAAATAGCATCTCATAAAACACTATCAAAAATAAATAGTGCCTCGGTTATCCACAGACACAGACATACACAGAACAGTTTGTGACTAGTCTTTCAGTAAAAAGTACTTCCAAAGAAAACTGGTTATGATGAGGTCTTTGAGTTTTCCAGAGTAACGGGGGCGTTGCTTCTAAGAAGACAGGTTGTTGTTGACGTTGTAAAACGAGTTTGAGTGCCACAAATTCAATTTCATTCACCTTCATCGTACTTGGGTGGAGGCAGTGTTGCTGTACACGAAACACACACACAAAACAAGCGTGTTGGGCCAAAGTCGGTAAGAAATGAAATGCATCATAAGATGACCACCATCCCTTCCCTAGGGCGGTGGTTGTCTAGTGGTCTAGGGGTTAGGCATCCACTTAAAACACCAGATGTTTGTGAGTTCAATACCAGGCTGCCACCATTGAGCTCCTGAGCAAGGCACTTAACTCCAAGTTGCTCCAGTCAGTTAGTTCACTATAAGTTGCTCTGGGTAAGAGTGTCTACTTAATGACCTGTAATGTAATGTACATTTCTATAGAGACACACCAATCGATCAGCCAACAGCAGAAAGAATATTTCCCAAAGTGTCTGTCAAGTCAGTAGACATTTTATCATGCCGTTAACATGAGCGTGAAAATCACAAGTGAATTTCACGGCGTAAGATGTGAACTTCTCTGGCAAAAATACACCCGATGCATAAAGAATGGCGGAGTGGAGGAAAGAGCCTGGGGGACATGGCAGTACTGTATATGTGTCTGGGATTCGACACAGCCAGACACACTGCGTTTTGTTTTTACATTTGAAATGACTACTGTAATGATACTAACTCTTTGCATGCATCATAAAATGACTGAGTGTTAATCTGTACTGATTTAAGACGCAAGGCTTTTAGAGGTTGACCTGTCACCGCTCGGGTTCTACTGTCTAAAGTCCCGAACCAGTCGGAACACATAACCTGACAGATCAGTCTTGCTTCGCTGTCTCGCTATGATTCTACTGTCTGCCCTCCTGGATCACTATCTGTGTATGTAGACGTGTGGCCCTTCACAGATTTGCACTTGTGTAGATTTCAATTCCTCCTCACTGACTGACAGAAAATTTTCAACTTGCAGGTAACAGCAATGTAACAGCTGAAAGCACACTGAAACCCACACATCGTGGAAAAAACACAGAGATATTCCTCTAAAGTGGAGATCTCCATTGAAGGAAGCGTTTCAATGAACTTAAGTCCCAATGCACACACACTTCCTCTGCCACCTCCAGCTTCGTGTCTGGGTGCACCGCAGGAGGAGAGCTGGCCGCTGGGCAGACAGGGCAGCGGGGTGTGGTGAGGGGGCGGTGAATGCGTGCCGCTTGAATACTAATGTCCCACTTTAGAAGTCAACCTCTTCTCCATCCCCACGTACCCTCTGCTCTGTTCCTGTCTCCCTGCATCTTTTCCCCACCGTCATTTCTCTTCAGTCTTCTCTTTTATGCCTTCTCTCATTTAGTTTCTCTAAACAGTCCTTTTCTCCATCTCTCTTTTCCCCCCAACTTCTCTGTCTTCTCCTTTCCTCCATGTGCCAGGCTTTCCATCACCCACGCTCCCTCTACATCCTTGTGTCAAACCTTCTGCCCTGTATCGCTCATCAAACTCTGTCCTCTCCCCAAGATCTCTCTCTTTGCCATTCACTTTTTAAACCCACACAAACACACGGACACACACCCTTGACAAAGCCAGCTAATTACAGGCAAGTGTTCACTCCAGCCCTTCTTAAATACCGAGCTGATTAATGAGACGGAGGTGTAGGGCCAGGAAGTCTCACCCTCGACGGGTGGTGATACACATCCTGTTTCTCTGCAGCGCTCTCTCACACACACACACACACACACACACACACACACACACACACACACTCTCACACACACACACGTACACACACACACACACACCTTTTGGTATCAGTTTTTTTCTATCTCCTCCCTCATGTGCCTTCGCCCTTATCCTTCTCTAACTTTTAGTAGCAGAGGCAGCCTGTCGATTTTTGCAATTTTTTTGTACAGTATTTCCTTCTGAGGAGAGCTAAGCAGCGAGAGCCAGTCGGGGGGGGGGGCCCAGATGTAGCGGGGGCCTCTTCTGAAGTGATGTCAGCTCATTGTCTCAGTGGCAGCTCAGGCACGACTCACCGTCGGCTCAAAATGGCCTCCGACACATCTTTGTGGCTGATTTGTGTGTGTTTGACCCTGAGGACCTGCGTGAATGCTGCGGGAGCAAAGGAGATAGAGTGCAGCTGCTGCTGCTGAATGCTGACACACATGCAGAGCATCAAACGCGTGCACACACACACACACACACACACACACACACACGCACAATCACAATCTAGACTGGGTCAGCCAGGTTCAAAGCATTTGTATTCATGGAAGGTTTTGCATTGGCTCCACCACCTACAGTGTTTCATCTAACTGTGGGACGTGGCTTTCTACTTTCACACTCAGAAGACCTTGGACTGTGTTGGAGTGTGTTTATGGTTGTATTTATGGCAGTATGGTGCTATCTGAGTGAATGCACATGACTGAATGCATTTTTCCCCTCAGATCATCCTTGTAAATGCTTGAAGGTGCAATGTTTTGATGCTCAAACTGACCCCTGTGCCACACCACCTCTGAGCATACATGTGCTTCTGCTGTGCATGTGTAAATCCTGATCCAAATACACATATGTGCACTGCAGAGAAGCATGCACACATAGATGTATGTGCCAAGCCATTGAGAACGTCCATAGGTTGGCAGAGATGTCATATAACCCATATCAAATGTACCCTTCATAGGAAATTTTTTTTAGAAAATTCTTTACCAGCAACTTCAATTAAAATACTGTTTTGACACATTTTTTACAAAAATTTTGACACAGCTGAACACACCGTTTTGTTGAAAAAGCTAGGTTGGGCTCTTGGATACTATCCTGTCCTGGTACAGGTATTTGTAAGAAAAGTGCAATTTGTCTTTTAATCTCTTTTGGCAATCTTACGTCAAAGCATGTAGTACCACAAGGATCAGTTCAGTCTATACTTTCTGCCAGATTATTCAAAGCAATAAAATTACCAGCCATACTTATGCAGGCAATGCTTAAATCCACATTCCTCTTTCATGGGAGGAAGATAGTCCAATAGATGCATTGTTTCAGTTAATTTAGCAAATTATTGATTGGATGTGCCAAAATAATTGCTTAATAAAGAAAAACTGGGGTGATTGTGTTTGGCACAGATAATGAAAGACATTAAATCATTATAACTCTTTATCCGTAAATCTGAGAGTATGGCCAGAAATTAAGCATTCATATTAAATCCGTTATAGCATCAGCCATTTATCGTCTAAAAAGTTTGGTTAGTGTTACTGTAGGCGACTCGTGTAAAACATGATATTGAAAAGTGTATCTATGCATTTATTATTATTATTATTTTAAAACTCTTTTTTCTTATGTCTGTCAAAGAAAGTTTTTTTCTTACACAATGCACCTGCCAGACTTCTCGGCAAAACAAAGAAATATGAACACATTAGAATGACTCTAAAGATTCTGCTTTAGTTACCAGTAAGTAAATATAAAAATAAAAATAAAATGTTGCTCCACAAGTCACTTACTTCACCAAATTATGTCTCTGACATGTCTTTGTCCGTATATAAACCTCTATAACACGGAGTTCTTGTGATAAAGGCCTCTTCTCAGTTCCTTGGGTAATGCAAGACCCAAGGAATCTGGATTTTTTTCACTATGCTACTCATACTTTGAACTTTGATGTGGTTGGGTCCAAAAACTTACCTTAAAACCTACCTACCTATCGACCATCTCTGCTGCCTCTAGTTGAAAGTTTTGTTTTTCAATTTACTACTCATTGATCATCTCATTTTAATGTGTTAATGTGTTCAATGTTTTTTTTGTAAGTATGACATGTGCTATATGCCTTGTCGATTATCACAGTGATCAACACAACTCATCCTATCATTGTTACACATTCAGATGGTATAGTTCCAGTTGTCCTCCCTTTCCCTCTGTTGCCTCTCTTTTCCTTCTTCCTCCCTCCATCTTTTGCTCACTTGTTACTTGTTCCCTCCTGAGTAGCTTGACATTAATTCCTGAAGATGTCTCCATCAAATACTTGCAGAATTGATGGTGTCACCTTTTAAACGCTGAGGTGACTCCGTGTGGTCGTCTTTGTGTTCTTTATGTTGAGGTTCTGACACGTGCCCCCACACACACACACACACACACACACACACACGCACGCGCACATATACACACACACGCACACACACACACACACGCACGCACACACACACGCACACACACACACCACACACAATGAAGAACAAGAACATGTGTGGATGCACACCAAGGCGTCTTTTCTCTAATTGAGTTGAAACAAATATGAAATCTTAATAAAGCAGACTACTCTGCCTCCTGCAGACAAGCAATTCTTCTCACGTAACAGCAGAGATTCACTGTTTGTAGAGGTACGTTTATGTACTGAGGCGACGCTCACCTAGACTGGAAAAGATGTTCATTCCAAGAGGATTTTTAACTCTTCACTTAAAAAGCTTGAAAGGTTCTCCCTAATTGGTGATTAGACTTTGATTAGACAAGTAGCATCATAGAGAATTGGAGCTTCGAGATTCTGACCTGAAAAAGACAAATATTGAAGCACAAGAGATGGAGTTGAAGCAGAGGATATGAGAGAGTCTCCTGATTTCACTGATGATAAAGTTGGAAGATAATAAAGGAAAACCGATCAGCATGAGGGGGGATTTGGAAAAGATATCTGACATTTTATAACTCTTGAATGAATCACTTGAATTCTATATGAATACATCATGTTGGCCCATAGTGCAGCATCACTCAGTACACCACTTTAAATCAAAAGTATGCAAAAAACCTGCTCAGCATCCTCCCTTGGCCTTGTGTGCAGTGTGGAAATCCAACTTGCCTCAGGCAAGGAGGAAAGTTGGCCAGAGAGCCTTTCCGTTGGTCCTTTGACAATAGGAAACTAAAACTCTATAAAAAACGCTCAGTAACAACTGGTGCTACATTTTTCTTATACCAAACCACAGTTGTTATAAACATAAAATGCAGTTGTTTGACACAATTACCTAAACTCTGAACCAAGAGAAGTGGTTAAAAGAGGTTGAAAGAATGCATCTTAAATGCTCGTAACATTCAGTTTTTATCCCAAGAAATAAAAACGCCTTCACTGTAAGAGAGACACAGGGTAAACATTAGACTGTATTAAAGAAGTGCACATAGTCACAGTGACGTCATCCATTGGTTTGTTGACTACCGTGTGGATGTTGGGTGGATCAAGGCTTTGTGGGGCAGTTACCGTTAGCAGCTAATGTTAGTGCTAGCTAGCTACCTTGGTTAGCAAGGTGCATCCGTAATTTCCATTAACTCTGATATTAATTGGGATGCTAATTTTGGCTATCGAAAAACATGCTTGAACAAAATGTACTTAGCGGAAAAAAAGAACAGCCGACTCCTAAGTGTCTTTTAGTAGAAACGGCATGTTAAAGACTTGTCAACCACAAAGTAGCCAAGCCCTAAAGCATACCCTGCTTTATCGTCAGTTTTACAGTATATTGGACCATCATTTACTAAATGAACATCAAGCTGTATTAAAAAGTCTTAAAACTAATGATTGAGACCATAAACTCGTCAGGAAAATGTTTACTGAGGTAATAAATCAAGTGAGAAGTCGGATAATTTTTTCATAGACTTCTATACAATCTGACATGTTTTTACAACCAGTAGAGTTGACCCCTGCTAGCCATTAAAAATAATGCAGGTTTAAGGTACTTCTGCATTGGCTTCACTTTTCAGTCCCTGAGGTATATAGAATTTAAAACAAACTACATGTAAAGCATTTAAAGTAAAAAACAAAGCCAACCAACCGGCAAAGGAGGAAGTGTGTCTGAAGAAGATCCAAAGTGGATGATGAGTGAATAAAACATCATTGGTTATGTAGAGGATGTAGTAGGTTGACCTGGCATGGCATGGCACAGCATGGTACGGCCAATGAGGCTTCACCCACCCAGAGCTCCGTCCCGTCTGAGCTCAACACAATCAGGCCTCAACGGCAAAACCGACCGAAAGTTACCATGACAACCCGGAGGCACTGCCTGCATGGGACAAAGGCTGGCAGGTCCTGTGTGTGTGTGTGTGTGTGTGTGTGTGTGTGTGTGTGTGTGTGTGTGTGTGTG
>CALSCE010010638.1:6978825-7000071 GCA_943593645.1 Bovichtus variegatus | reverse complement strand
TGTGTGTGTGTGTGTGTGTGTGTGTGTGTGTGTGTGTGTGTGTGTGTCTGTCATCAGCCCTGCTCTTTGGCTCCTGTGAGCTGTGAGAAGCCTGTTAAAGAGCAGCGGCTGGTGTGATATTTATAGAGGCCTGCCAAATGACCTAGGTTACTGCTCGGCGCACACACACACACACACACACACACACAGAAGCAAACGAGTGTCAATTGGAGGCAAAGCATGGCTGCAGTGGCTGAGAAAGGGAGAGGAAGACAGCGAGGTGTTGATGGTGGAGGTAACAGTGTAAAAAAGCCAGGAAGTAAATGCAGTGCCAACTCCAGGGCTGCAGAAACAGAAAGGTCAATTTTATCAGTGTGATATCACCTTTGTCTGCTGGGACGTCTGCCCTTTTCAGCCTCACATTAGGAGGTGGTCAGACCAGACACAAGTTGATTTTTTTATTTTTTATTATTATGGCTGTAAAAGTGTAGTTACATGTTGTAATGACTGATACTGTAGCTGCCACAATGTGGGAACTCAACTGGACTGATTTGCGGGCGGCAAAGCTGTATTCTTTTCAGAAAACCTCCCATAGAATTCCCTTTCAGAGGAGTAGTTAGAAAGAACAGCTCACATGCACCCATCTTTTTACTTTGTGTACTGATATGACATCTACATATTCAGCCTGGTCTCATAAAAATGATGTTCTCATACAAAGAAACATCGTCTGTTAAGTTTTGAGGGAAATGCTTTTTCACCCGGATTACGTTTGTTTTTAACGTGTCACAAATATGTGTAAATCTGTATATGGAGGAGGTCGGGGTGGATTATATGGGTCAAACAAACGCGGGACTTTTATCCAGAAGCCCCACTGTTCGTGTCCGATCTGAACCGAAAAGTCCACATATTTTAAGTTACAAACTGTCTTATTTTACCTAACCGAGTATTTTTGTAACCTAAACTTAACCAAGTGGTTTTGTTGCCTTTATGTTTTGTTTTGTTTCGTTTAAATGAACAATGTTAATGTTATGTTGTGTTTTAATCTGCAACTGTAGTTCAGGAGAAAATATGTTTCCCCCCCTGAAACGTAATTGAGAATGCAGTTTACTTGTATGGGAACATCATTTTTAGGAGACAGGGCTGACATGTACTTTGTAACACATTTAGTTTGTTGTCTCTTCAGGTCACGGTGACCAACGTCGGTGAGTTCTGTGTCACACACTTTCCAGGAACATCCAGTGCTGCTCCGATTGCTGCAGGGATTCTGGCTCTTATGTTAGAAGTAAAGTGAGTGTCTATCTGCACAGTTGCACTGCACACTAGTAATACTACAACAATAAGTGTGATACCTTATTGATTTTTGAAGGGACTCAGTGTGTTGCCCAAGGACACTTCAGCAATGTGTATGCTTACCGTCTGAGGGGCTACAGTCCCCAGCCCTGTTGTGTTTTCTTGTCATGGTTGTGATGATTGACTGGCTTTATTTTATGCCAATGGTATTGTCATTATTTATTCCCATATTTAAGACCGTATTCCCCATTTCCCCCCCAGTGCTTTCTCTTACAGTGTTGCTATTTTCGCACATGTCCCTCCTTAACACCTTGTCTTTGTCTTCTCTGTAGATGACAGCTTTGTTAGAAGTCCTTCTCCCATCATCCCTTTTCCAGCCTTTAATATGCACTGAACATTTGAAAACTTCAGCTTTGTTTGTTCTGGATGGATAAGGTGGAAAAAATTGCGACAAAGTGCAATGGAGCCAGATATAGCGCTTAAATGATGAAGCGTCACTGAAGCCTCTGCCAAAAAATCTAAAATAGCGGCAGATTAAAAAAATCTCTTTATCGCTCCACACAGATCTGATGTGAGCTTCCTCACATTAACGCGTGAAACCAACAGAAATGTCATATTTCCATCCGCTTTGCTACATTGTTTTTCACCGTTTGACCGGCGCTCTTCTTCTGCAATGAATAATAGTTTTCCGACTGGAGAATTGGCGCCACCTACTGTTTATCTCTGTAAAACCAACTCCTCATAATTGCGTAACGTAGTGGATGGAAACGAGCACTCGTTCGCATTCTCTTTTGCCGATTTCCTCGAAATTTGGTAAAAATGTGCGATACATTTGGATGGAAACCTGGCTAATGTGAGAAAGACAATGTTTAATCATTTTGCTCTATACATGGCTTCATCAATTACTCAATTTAAATATTGAAGGATATTTTCTGTCAATTTGACGTGTCAAGCTATATCGTAATCGTTCAGCAGTAAAAGAGACTTTTTCTTACTGTTTGTAAGAATTCATACCTTAAAAAAAATCTGCACCTTTGAGCTGTACCTCATGTCTCCTCCTCATTTGCCCTTCTCTGTATTGGTTCTCTTAGTCCCTCCTTTGATGTAGATCATCTTTAGCTCCTACCCTTTCTTTCTGTGTCTGTCTAAATCTGCAAATATATCTCCTCGCTCTTTTTCTTCTCTCCCTTCCATTGTCTCGTCTGCCACTTCATACCATTTCCCAAGCCCCCTTTTTCTTCCTCCCTCTTAACTCGCCAGCTGTCGGTGTGGCCTCGGGCCTGGTGTTTTGTGGCGGTATCAGCGGTGTCTACGCCTCCTTCATGTTATGGATAGTACTAGAGGCCGGCTTTACTGCTCCAGCTGTCATGCCACGGCGTCTCAGTCTCAGTCGCTTGGCTGTAAAATGGAGCGTGGGTCCCCTGGGCGAGGCGACTCCCAGGACATTACTGTTAAAGGCTTTGTCGTGACCCACTGCTACTGACTAAACTATATATCACCTCTCTTGCTCAGATCGGCAGCATTCTGCTCACGTCTTTATGGAGCTGGCTTCTCGCTCTCTGTCTGTATATCGTTCTGGGTCCCTCTCTCTCTTTCTCTGTTTCTCACACTTGCTCATTCTGTGTCTCACTCTTTCTCCCCGCATTCCACACAAACACACTCAATCATATATTCTGCCATACTCTCTCTCATTCATGCAAACCTGGAGATTTTCTTTCTCAGATCCCCATTCATCCGAAACAACCTGACTCATAGCATCCACAAGCACCTGAACATTAAACACATATCTTTAAGATTACAGATTTGAATACCTCTGTCAATCAATCTATTATCTTCAGCTCCATTTTCCGCCTGGTATCGCCAAATGTCGTTTGATTAACACAACCTTTTCTTAAGTCATTTTAAGTGTTATCACTACACATGATAGGCTTTTCGCACGTCATTTAACGCCCACAGCAATATTAGACACTCAGAGCAAGTGCTCCGGAAGTCAAGGGACAGAGTATTAAAAGGGTGGAGGACGAGGTGGATGGATGGGTCAAACAAACGCATGACTTTTCACTTTTCAGGAGAGCGCTGTCCGTGTCCCGTGTGAAAACGAAAGTCAACCGTTGACTTATTTACGTTGACTACTTAACTTGCGTCCGTAACTTAATTTATGTAAAACAAACGTACATAATTGAACCCAAACCATGATCTTTTCCAAAACCTAACCTAACCAAGTAGTTCTGTTTGTAGTTTTGTTTGTAGTTGTGTTTGCAGTTTTGTTTGTAGTTTTGTTTATAATTTTGTTTGTAGTTTTGTTTGTAGTATTGTTTGTAGTTTTTTGTTTGTGAACCCCGTATTTAAGACTGCGAGCGAGCGTCTGTATGTGACGAGTTGGAAATTAAAATGGGCTGTTTAATGAAATGTGAAAAGCTCAAAATGCGTAGACATGACACGCAAAATGCCCTTAAAAGTGGCTTTTTGTGGCTATTTATACACCTTCACGTTTGCATTTTCTCTTCTTCTCAGTTTGTCCGTGTCTAACGAAAAAAGGCGCAATTGTTTTTTTTTTTTTTAAATCTTTTGCTTTATCTTTGTTAATTCATCACAGAAAAAAGCGAGTCGATTGGAAAACATGCGCTGACTAGATGTTTGTGAAATCGCACAGACTTGGGAACAAATCATATTTGTCATTCCTGGCATCATATGAAGGTTTTCAGCTGAGAACAGTTCATATCGAAGCATACAGTGCGGATACAGAATGTCACAGAGCCTAAATGGGCGTACAGTGTGTTGCAGTCTATGTTATCAAGATACCATTCAGTGTCACTGTCTATTTCTCTCTCTGACACTATGTTGGCCTGTCTGTCTGTGTTTCCTTCTGTCTCCATCCATCCGTCTTGACGCCTGTCCAACAAACCATCAGGGTAAATCAATTCTGCACTCGTCCTGTTAGTCAGTCTTTCTGTCTCTGACTGTGTGTTTGTTCACTTTATCACCGTGTCAGCCACTGAATCTCTCACTTTATGTTTCTTTCATCCATTCATTCATCTAGTCTATCCATTTGCTCGGAAGGAGCGGAGCATTTGGTTTTACTGTGATTCCACCTCGGGTTTTTTGTCCACCCTTTCCTCCTTAGTTTATTTGGGCTGTCTGGAAAGCTGGATTGTCCCCTGCTTAACCCCACTCACCCTGTGCTGTGACCAGATGAACTATGTTGGGCATGTCCTTTCATTCAATCCCACAGAAGCAGTAAAAATGTATTCAAAATATTTTAACCTCTTTTAACCCGTTGGTCCATTTAGCCATTTAGTGACAGGAGACATCAAAGTCATCCTCTCTGGCTCCAGTGCTCCATGCTAACTCCATGTAGAGTGATAATGGTCCACTGGCATTATCCAGTAACATGTCTTGTAAATACAGGTTGTTAATGGATTTTATTGTATGGCCTCTCAATACTTCTTATATTTAAAAAAACATGACGGATTAACTTTATAAAGCAGTGGTTTATATTTTGAACTCATAAAGGTGAGGGTGATTTTATTTTGTACATACTCCCATACAAAACTGCCAAACTAAGGTAATTAAGGCAATTCTTATCCTTTCATATTAATATCTAGTGGCAACCTCCAGGTCAGATAAGTAAGTGCCCTAATCATGCATTCTTTCTAGAGTTTTTTTTTACTTAATATGTATTATCACTTTTACTATCTGTCTGTTTCTCCGTGTATAGAGGTATTTACTTATGTACATTTACCTGTCCGGTAATGCCCATTGAAAGTTAAAAAATGAACTGCTGATCCATATCTATTCCCTGTAAATTTCAATAAACAAAAATAAGGAAAAAAGGAGCGATATACAGACAGAAAGAACAACCATGGTTGTACTGCACATGCACGGGGATTCATATATGAACACATGCAAACAGTGTAAGTACACAATTTGTCATACAAGGACTCAAACAAACATTCAACATGTGTATTGATCTCTCGCAAGAACTCATTCATCTGTGTGTTACAAGCACATGGTGCTGAACAAGTCATAGACACTCACAAATGCATACAGAAATATACACACACAGACATACAGATCCAAACTGTCCATCATAACACACACACACACACACACACATGCACGCGCGCACATAGGTGCTTGTGTACACATGTACTCATTAACCACAGGAATCAGGGCTTCGCCAGAGGAGTGTATTTAAAGGAGATTGCAGGCATGCAGTTATTGGACTTGGCCTAATTGATAAAGCCATTAGTAACACTTGTTCAGATAACATGGGAGGAATCTCAGTCTGCTCACAGTCGCTCCAAATGGGTTCACTTAGGCCTAGAGTGCAGCACATTAAGAGAAGATTACAGAGCGATGTGGAGCGTCTTACCAGTGCATGCCTCGCTACTGTGAGATTAATAGAGACGAACTAAGGACAGAGACGGGGAGAACATTGGACTCTGACACTCCGCAGGGTGGGGACACTCTTTGTGTGTGTGTGTGTAGCTGTGCAGCAGTTGCTGTTCTGTGTGTCTGCATGAGTGTTTGGATGTGTTCTATGTGTGTGTGTGTGTGTGTGTGTGTGTGTGTGTGTGTCTCTATATGTGGGTGTGTCTGTGCCTCTCTGTAAATGTATATCTACATGTGTGTTAGTTTCTCTGCCTTTTTAACTGAAGCGTGGCTCGGCAGAAGAGCTTAACGCAAAGTGTCCAAGCAGAAGATGTGCTTCCTGGGGTTCAAACTGCTGCTTGTGCTGCACCAACACATTGTACCCTGCTGACTAACAAGCTCCACTGTTAGTGATGTCTCCCTCACTTTCTGTTCAAATATAAAGAGATGAACTAGAAAATGGGACATGCTGAGCTTCAGTAAAGCATGCATTAGGGCGAATGTAAATGCGTCAAACTCTTCTACAATTTCACGATACACGATTGAGTGAAGACAATTTGAGTTGGAGCTGATGATGGTTCATATTTGATGCTACACCTCGTGTTTGAATTAGACCTTTTCAAGACACAAAATTACCAAATATTCGGAGATGAACTGATCCTATTTTTTACTTCCCAGATATTTTAGAGTACTAGTGCTCTTTTTACCAAAATGTCATTACAATTCAAATGGATCAAATAACAGACATCATCACGTTAATTTTGTCTAATACATGTTACACACACACAGTTCCTGCTTACAGACCTTACAAACAACACTGAGCATTAACTCTGACAGAAGTTTTCTTTCAGCTTAATGTATGCTTCTACGCCTCTTCACCAAACTTCACATGTGCTTGGCTAAGTTGTTTCCCCCTCAACTACTAAACTTCTCCAATAGTTTTCTTAAGTCCTTTTTCTAAAAAGTTTAATATTCTAACATCAATCCTATTTCCTGTACCGTTTATCAAGCTTTTATAAACAATGTTTCAAAGGAAAATACTGACAGAAAGTGCAGAACAATGCAGTTTTTAAAGAACTGAAACTGAAAAAACGGTATTTAATGTGGATCGGCGAAACCCTTTGCACTTATTGATCATTCTCTAATTTTTATTGTAACCATGACATTGAAGGTCCTCTAACCTTATTGAAGTCGTATCCCTACTCCAAAACTTAACCCAAACAACGTTACCCCAAAGCATTGCCACATCAGACACTCTTATCCAGAGTGACATATAGTGAACTAAGTACAGGGACAGTCCCCTGGAGCAACTTAGGGTTAAGTTTCTTGCTCAGGAGCTCAATGGTGGCAGCCTGGTGTTGAACTCACAACCTTCTGGTGTTCTATTTGAAAGCCTGACTACTAGACCACTAGACTACCACCACCAATGCCATCCTGTCAATGGGGTCATCAGCTCAGAAAAGGCTTGTGTTGTGTTGTTGTAAAGTTTTTTTTTTTGTTGTTTATAAATTTGAGGACGGATGGATCACTACAAATATGAAATATTATTCCTTCCTTCAGTGTACTTGTGGGAAAAATAAATTCCGATATTCAATCCGAATGTCCCATTATTATCACTTCGAAATAGTGTTAATGAATACTGAAATAAACATGTGATCAAATCAACAGAACCTTACGTGAAACTCGAAGTAGACGACATTGACTGGATGATTTGCGAAAGATTTGGAAAAGGCAATTACTGGAAAAACTGACTTTGGTGATAGAAGTGTGATGCTTCTAAATGATCGGGAGCTGACAGTGTTTCCCTCTGAGTCCTGATCTCTCTCTCTTTCTTCACCCCTCCATCTTTCTGTCCCCTCGATTGCCCATCTTTTGCGTTCTCTCCCCTGGGCTGGACACTTTGTCCTTGTGCTCCCTGTCTCCTCCTCCTCCTCCTCTTCCTCCTCCTCTCTGCCTGGGCCGAGTGTGAGTGATAAATTATTCGTGGGCATGCTCTGAGGGCCCAGGGCTGCTCATTCCTGCACACAGAGGACTAGCATTGATCCGGCCTGTGGTTCAACTTAATTGGAAACCCAGTTACACCAGCTACAGACACACTCCGACACACACAAACACATGCAGCGCACACACACGGATGCACGAACATGCACTTCCAGACATGCCATCTACTGTAAAGCTGCATTAATACACACATACGCGCCATTGTACAGTAATACACCCGTGTATAGGTGCGTGGATATTACAAATGTCAACATAATTATACAACACACACACACAGACACACGCAATCCCCACATGCATTCATGCATTAAAGTGTTACAGAATTAACATCTGCCTAAGTATCAGCTACAGCAAGTATGTTTTACGATTTAACTTTGCACACGTACAAACCGCAGTATATATAAAGTAGTACTTTGCATGCACACGTTTCCTACGATACACAGCAACTGTATACGCGTACAAACCCACACGCAACCATTAAAACGCAGAAATTTGCCGAAGTGCATGATGTGACACACAAAGACAAGTAGATGGACACAAACCTCTGCACACACACACTTTATAGTCACTAAGTCTGCATTCTAAGCAGCACTAAAGAGGAGTAACAGTCCACAGTGGAGCAATATGGAGGCCCAGGATTATCGATTGGACTGAGACACTGACTATCATACAGCTAATAGATTACATCAGACACATTGGAGCGGCCCAGTCAATGAGGCCTGATCCTATTAACTGGGGATTTGTAAACAGTTGTGTGCTCACTGTGACGGCTGCTGTGCTGCTTTGTGAGCCTTGGCGAGGGGATGAAGGCTGTAAGGGTCTGGAGGAGGCTCATATATCGTTGCGCTCGGCCTCAATCTCTTGTGAGCCGCAGCCAAGCCGTGTTCACGTGTGCGCTGGACAACATGCTTTCATTTTATTGTCTTTGTAACAGTGATATCAGTTCTATTCGATCCTTCAGAGGTTTAAAGATTAGATGTAGTGTTATTTCTTGCATGAGCTGAATGCTTGTCCCGTGTCAGTGGCCTGTGTTCCAAATCACATGCTAACATGCTCATACTTAATCTGTACGTGCTGGATACCGCATACTAAATGAGCGATTTAAGTACGCTATCACCAACAACCAGTTCCAACTGAAGTAAAGACTCTTTTTGTGCCGACGTCGTGATTACTTCACCGTGTGATCTGGAGGCCAAACAAAGAAAGACTAGAGGCAAACACGAATCACCTCGGAGTAGTAGGCTAAGTTACATAACGTCATCTTCTTAAACTAATGGCCTACGTCATATTTGAATGTTTTTCAAAAACAGAAAAAAACTTTTTTCTGTTTTTTTTCTGGGCTTTTCTATATATATATATATATATAGATTATATTATATTATATATTTGGTTCAGTTTTTTCAGTGTTGCATTAGTAAGAAGGTGACGATAAGGAACTCGAAGACAACTATGGTTAAACGCAATAAGACACAATGATTGGACTGAGGCGATCATCAACAACGCTGACGTTTGCAGTCTAACACTTCAGTTAAATATTATTGTTGCAGGTTCAGATATGTGTCTTTAAGTTGTGTTTTTCCCACCAAATCAGTTCCAGGAGGAACGTTCGGGGACTTCTCTCGTAACTGGCCAATCCACCGTCGGTAATCCTGTTAGATCATGTTGACGTTCTCTTATTTTATCCAACGGAAATGTATTTCGGGGCTGTGGAGTATTTCCAGTCACCTCACGTCTCATGCTCAGCAATTCTTGCTTATCTAGTTTAAAGGCATCATCAATTTTTGAGGGAAATCAGTTCATGTTGATGGGATCAATGTGGTCGGTGTATTTGGTGGTAAAGGTGAAATGCAAATCTTTCATGTTGAGTTCACCATTGGTAAACTTTGACTAATGACCTCACTTGACATTGTTGACCTTTGAGGGAAAAAGGCCGTTTTATCAGCAGACATTTTGACTTGTAACAGTAGGAAAAGCCCGGGCGTTACTAATAATATTAACGATAGCTCTGTCCTGATCAAGTGTTCCTGTAAGCCGTGGCCAGGAGACAGGATGCACAATCCCAGGAACCTGAAACCGAAGCAGCTAAATAGAATTCAGCAAACATGCTTTTCGTACTGTGACAAGCCAAAATGTCTACATTAAATCTAATCACATGTAGCTTGTTCTAAATAATTAGGGGGATTACAGTAAGTAGAAAGAACAACTCACCTCATGTCTTCAAGGATCCATTGCTTTAGTTATATTCTTCTACTTGAGCTGCATATCACATTCTATAGAAAACAGTGGCTTTGTGCTTCCATACAGCCGAACCATAACCAACAGGAGGAGAAAAAGCATGGTCTAGCAGTGATATAAAGAGGTAGAGCAAAGAGAAAAAGTGCCACCTCCTCACAAGTGAACAGCTCAGTTCATCTTAAGTCCATTACAGCACCAGCAATACTTCTGTTTAACCAGCACTATGGTGGATGCTGGTTGTGGTGTTTTTCAGATTAATTTCCGTGGCCTAAACCTATTCACATGTCCCTTCAGGGCCTGCGCAGCAAAGAGGAGTGAAAACACTGAGGGAGAGAGATATAACAGTAAACTGGGTTCTCAGCCAGCACTGTGTTTTTAAGAGCAAAACGACTTTTCCAAAATAAATAGATCTGTGTCGCGGACTGCGAGGAGAGAGAAACGCCCTCGGTTCAATAATTAATTCCCGAGTCGAGGGTTTTGGAGAGCCGCTGATTGGGCTGATTCTTTTTTTTTTGATTCTGTTATGATACAAAGGAGGCCGTTTGAAGTAATTTGTCCCAGAGAGAGCTGCTTGGAATACCATACATGCTTTGATTTAGCAAAGCAAATTTAATTTTGTTTGCTTTATGCAAACTAGCCGGGGCCGCGGGGGTTTCTCTGATTCCACCAGAGGGGTGATGGTGGTGGTGGTGGTGGTGGTTGTGCTGATGATGGAGGTGGGGGAGTGCACATAACAGAATCACACTGCTGCCGCTAATATATAATACACAGCGCACACTCATACACACAAGCGCATGCAGTGAGCAGCAACAGTTCAAAAGTACAAAGCCTGTTCCCCCCCAACACACACACACACACACACACTCCAATCCCTTTGAAATCAAAGCTTAAAATAATTGTTTGTGCGTTGTGTTTTGTTTCACTCTATCCGTCTATTATTAGTGTTACTGGTATTATTCCTATCATGTTGTTTTAGCTGCCTGCTCTCGCTGCTTGCCGGGGTTTTGTTTTATGCCGCTAATGAAAGCTTCTCTCCTCGCTTTTGTTCTGCTTCGTTTTTTTTCTCCAATACGTGAATGGAATACATCGGTTTATATCTGTGCCTGATATTTCCTGAGATGTCTAACACCCAACAGCACAATAATGAAGAGGCTACTTTTGATTTAGGTGTTTGCGAGGGTGTTTTCTTCACAACTTTGTGCAGTAACACTGTAAAACTATAAAGATGTACCTACATGTGGTCGAATAGACATCCGTGATGTATTGCAGTTATGTCATTAATGATGGGGAAAATTAAGTGTGGCACAGCTTTAATTACCGTCATTCTGTGCTTCCGTACTGGAGGAATGACTGTCCGTGTACAGATGTTACGCAAACAGTGGAGGCATTTCTTCTCTGAAAGAGAAAAGGCTATTCAGAACGGGTGGCCAAGCGGTTTTCTTATACTCCATTCAACTCATTTTCTTAGGGAACAATAATGAGTGGATAAAGCAGAAAAACCCAATTTCCTTTATGCTTTTTATATCCCGAAAAAGCCCTCGTTGACGGCCCTTTGGTCTTTTGTTATAGAAAACTGAGCTAATATCCTCCAGCTCTCTGCGCAGTTTAAAGGTCTTAATTGGATTCCATTAGTATATTGCTTGACATGACACTTGAGTCCGCTCTATTAGAATTCCCCTGTCTGGGATTAAAAAGAAGACTTTTTATGCATTCGACTCTCTAGGCTCTTTTGTTAAATCTCAAATATTCTTTGTTGGATTCACAGTTTTTCAGTGACACCATTATTAAAACCGTGAGCTTGACTTAAACAGGTGCTTTTATGTCTAGAGGACCTGCTGTAAAAGGTATGGCAGTGTCTCATCGCGGCAGTTTATGTATCAATAAACCTTAGCGTTAATACAGTATAAGCATTACATTGGTGCCTGATGGGATGTGCTTTAAGCCCCTTAAAACAGTCATCCAGCCTCTTCCTGCACAAGACTAGAGGCCAGGTTGAGCTCCCTGCAGGTTTCTTTTCAGACTATCACGCAATATTGAAGTGTTTCCTCTGTGGTTGCAGTCGGTGTAGAACACGGGCTGAAGGAAGGGTGTGTTTGATTTTTTTCTGTTTCATGTCTCTTGCCCCAGTCCTGAGCTTACGTGGAGGGATGTTCAGCATCTGATCGCCAACACAGCAAAGATCCCCGACCCCAGAGAGCCTGGCTGGAACATCAACGCAGCAGGATACCATGTTCACCATAGGTATTGTGATACATCCAATGGTTTTGCACAAAAAGCATGTTGTATCATGGTTGCATGTGGTATTCTGCCAGTATTCTGCACATTTCTTTAGGTGAGGCTTACATGTAAACTGATCGGTGTATTAATCAACCGATTTGCATATCAATAGTTCTGTTGTTCAAAAGAGAAGTAAGCTACCACGCTTGGCTGAAACCCGTGATTAGGCCTACTTGTTGCTAACACGGTTGTGTCTTTTTAAAGCAATAGTCGGACATTTGGGGGGAAATGCGTATCTGCCTTCTTGCCGAGAGTTACTTTAGATTTAGATGGTATCACTCTCATGTCTGTACAGTAAATATAAGGCTTCGTATCTTAGCTTAACTTAGTTTAGCTTAGCTTAGCATAAGTATTCTGTCCGAAAGTAAATAGATCAACCAACCAGCACCTCTAAAACTCGTATGTGTAATCCGTACAAAAACCAAAAGTGTATAAATGACAAGTTGTGGTTTTACGGGTATTTGTGTGCCAGACTATATCTTGGCCAGGAGCGGTAACTTCCTGACCACCGTGAGGTTGCCAGGCAACCAGCAAAGACTTCAGGAAGTAACTGCTCCCTGCCAAGAAATAGTCTGGCACATAATCCCTGTAAAGCCAGAATTTGCCAGGCTAGCTGCTTCCCCCTTGTTCCAGTCTTTTTTTGCTAAGATAAGCAATCTTCTTATCTAACTCTTACCATCAGTTAGTTACTGGACGACACTTACTGATTAATAACGACGTTCAACTGTCAAATTTCAGATCAACAACCTCTAAAAAACACATTCAGATACTACGTTTTAGGGGATACCTTTTAATAGGTGATAGCAATAATGATTTAGAAAGCTTTTAATTATGCTACAGCCGTGTTGTATGGTGCATGCTATACTGTAAGCGCTGACATATTTGTTTAGCTGTTTGTTGATTTGTCTGTGTAACATGTCACAGACCCCCTAAAGATATTTCCCCATGTGTGCAGATTTATGATTGAATAGTTTAACCTGGTATGGTTGTGGTTATGTAAACATGTAAATGCATGATTACAGTATATGATCTCTAACTGGGATAATTTCAGGCGAATTAAATGGTGTTACATTTATTTATACCCGCATTAAGCCACCTCCCATTCCAAAAATCAGAAAATCCTGTCAACAGCCGTGTTGAATGAAGGAATAAAACCTCCAGAATATAGATAGGAAGCAAACTGGAAAGTTTGGTGCATGTATAAGTGTTACTCTAAGTGGAGGATTCTGGCTCAGAGTATGAGAAAAGTGTAGTTTATTAAAACACCTACATGTGTAATCTGGATGTTTTCTGTCCACCAAATTGACTAGTGCCTGAAAAAAATTATGTATTTGCCTTTAGTGTTTCGCCTTAACTGCTTGTAAAGTAAGGTCGGCTGCATGGATTAAACTAAGGTGTTACTTATTACAAGTTTACTCAAGTAAACAGTCTGCGATGGATCACACAGGCGGTGTCATCGTCCACTTGTTCACTGCTGTATTTGCCACGTGCACACGCACCACTTTAACGTGAACTCTCTCCCCGTATAAAGCGCTTCAACCACAAAAAGCATCTGTTTTATGACAGTTGAGACAGGTGATCTTGTCCAGGGAGGAGTGTCATTGTAATCCTCTAATGTTATTATCACACCCACAGCGTGTCTGAGTGTCTGCACCTGCTCTGATTTATATAGACAGAGGCTGGAGGAAATGGAGCTTCTCCCTCTGACTGTATGAAGCATGAATCTGGGAGGGAGGGAGAGAGAGAGTGAGCCCCGTGCTCCTCCAGACATCGTATAAACGCTTTTACAATGCTTTTACAATGTCAGCCGGGCGATGACATATCGGTAATCAGTCATAGCGTTTGTGATGCTTTTCCTCTGCTCTCTGTCTCGCTCACCTTAACATTTCCTCTCTCCATCCTGGCTCTAACTCACTGTCAACACCTCTCTTTCTTCTCCTGTCCTTCCTCTCCCCTTCTTTTCCCTGTTTCTGGCGATTATTCCCTCTCTCTGCCTCTTCCTGTTTCTCTCTGCCATCCCCTCTTTCGCAGCATGCTGTGTCATAAAATAGATTGTAATTACTGTGTTGCTGAAAGAAGAATGGATTAATTAAAATATAATGATGCCGATCACACCAGCGGGCATCTGTTGAAATCTGTCCATTTAGGGGCTGTGGCTGAGGACTTGTAATGCCCAGATCATACTGAAGCGGCCACGCTAATTATGAAGAATGGTTTATTGCATGGGGAAGGAAGGATGGACTACACGGGTGCAATGAGCACAGGGTCATTTACCATCAATGAGGTTGTTACAATGCATTAAAGATTAGATGTGATATCTGTAATGAGAGGATCCATGTTCAAGAAAATTGAGTATAACACTGAATGCTTATCGGTCACAGCAGGAAGTTAGTGATCTTTCTTTGGATTCTGTAGGTGTATGAGTGTAGTCTGTCGTTTGCTCTATCAGATGATTGAATATCTTCATTGTACATTTGTAGCCTGATTTGTCTGTTTGTCAACAGGATTACGGAAAAACTCATGGCCTGATTTTCATGAAACTTGTTGGAATGGTGTAGTTTGGGCCAAGGAAGAACCCAGTACATTTATGATCTGAATCATGGGTGTATAAAGAAACATTGCGAGGTAGGGCATGGCCTTGGCGGAGTTTGTTTTATCATTTCTTATTTGTTTATTCACCCGGTCCCGCATTTAAAAAAATTGCACTCCGCAAAACTACGGCATTTACTACGTTGTGCTTTTGACAAAGTCACAGACATACCTCTGTTTGTCACAGCAGTTTCACAAAGCGTCGCTATGACAACTGACACCGGGGGCACGGTACTGTCTGCTGGGGAAAACAAAAAAATCGAGAAAAGGACCTGGACCCGAGAGTGAGTTGAGTCGTGTGGAGCAGAGACGTAACATGCAGATTAAACGAGGGACAAATGAGCAAACTGACTCACTAATGTTATACAGCGACACATCTACCACCTAGCTAAAGTTTGCGACCATTAGCCACTATAAGCTTTGGGTGATAACACACCGATAACAGAAGGCGGTAGCAGCAAAAGCCCAGAGTGTATTGAATTGATCAACAATGTTTCATTACTTACGAATTCACGTTAGGAAGTAAAGAAAATCGTTGAAGATGTTGAGTATAACCACTTTAAAAGTTCCACAGGCAGCGTGTGCGGATTGAGGACAGATGGTTGAAAGGAGTAGTTGCATGGCTTTGTAAAAGATGAAGGAAAAATAATGCCATATAGATGTCGGGTGAGTTGGCATTGATGTGTGTGAATGTATGTTTGTGTGTGTGTGTGTTTGGGGATTTGGGGGGTTGTTGGGTGGGTGGAAGGGGTCGCCCACATCCCAGAGTTCCCATCTGTTTGACCTCCATATAGAATGGGAGCTTTAGAAACTCTAATGTTGGGGAGCGACCCCCCCCTCCCCCCACCCCGGTCCCCCATCACCCTCAGCTCCCTCCGCCATGACGACAATAAACATGTCAGCCGCCACACGCCAGAGCAATCTGCAATCAGATTTACTGTGCATGAAATACGGTGGTGCTTTTATTGGTCCAAAGACTTGTCACTCATAATTTATAGGCTGTTGCCAGGCCGGCTGTGATGTCAGCGAGCTCCCAGCACCCTCGGGAGAATCAGAAGGGAGAGAGTGAAAGAGATAGGGGTGAGGGGTTGTGGGGGTTTGGGTGGGGGTTTAGAGATATAAAAGGATAGAAAATGTGTGTGTGTGTGTGTGTGAGCGTAGAGAAAGGGAATGAGGGGGAAAAGGTGATGGAAATGGGTGAAAAGAGGGAAAAAATAACATGCATCCATCCTCTCCTCTCCTGAGTTTATCAGGTTGACGGAGTGAAAGTGTCAGTTTTTACCAGGGCCTGCACAAATGGATCTCCCCCTCCTCTCCTCTCCTGCAGCGATGTTTGCTATCCTTTGAACACTGACACCTATTGATCACATGGTTGATGGAGGAAGAACAGAAAAAAAAAATTAATCTGCGATTCACATCTCCACTTGAAGCCTCTCTGACCCAGACACAGAAAGTGGAGAGTCTGATGTTGCACCGGAGGGATGATGTACGGAGAAGAAGCGGGATGTCCAAACAGGCTTAATTTCATTTAATCTCTTCTGATAGCATAGGTGAAACTACAGTAATTATCCTGTGGGAGATTTAGATAGAAAATAACAGCGGCGGAATAGATCAAAGAAACGGTGCCCTCTCTGCAAAGACAAAGTGAAAATCAAGGAGAATTCATGAGTGTTAAAATGGTATCCTACCAAAAAAAAAAAAAACTTGCATGGCATTAAGAAATGAGATAAGATTCAATCCCTCTTTTGAAAAATGATACTCCGTTCACAGAGAACTATTAGAATGTTTACATTTGCAGCATTTTGTTCCATATCAAAATAATTAATTGCCTCCATTTTCAAATTAAAAGTACATTACAACACAATTAAGGATGCAAATGAGTCTGGGCCTGTCACAGGGAGCCAGAAAAAGTGAAAGAGTGACTGCGTTGATGTATGAGTCTTTGCATGCTTTTTTGTGTATTAGGTGTGTCGCAATGGATCATTGTGCATGAGTGTGTGTGAGTGTGTGTGTGTGTATTCGGATACAAAAAAATGTGTCTTGATGCCTTTATTGAAGAGGAAGACTCCGTGTTGAAATTACATCAGCTTGGGGAAATAAATCAGAGCTCTGCAGTAATAAACAACAGAGTAATTAGGTCACTCTTCCCTCGGTAACTGATCGACCAGAGGAGCAGATACTATGTTATTCCTATTGTGTTAAAGGCTTCTGTCAGCAGTTTAAAAAAAATCACCCAACATAAACACAACACACACTTTTACACACACATTTCTCCAGCCCTGCCTCCTTTCCAGGGGCTCTGACCTCCAACGAGCCTGTTCCGTGAAAGATGTCTACATCGCGCCAGAAACCGGGAACAGTAAAACATAATTTTGTCATAACCTTCCCTCTTTGGAGGGAAAACAGATATAAAAGTATATAGCCTGTGGTTTACAGCGAGTCCCCCTCACCAAGCCTGGCAGCAGCACGCAGGGCTGATGGATGCCGGCGTCGGCCGACTTTTAATTGCTCGTAAATTTTTGATCCAGGGAAAACGCCACGTTCTCCTTGTCCCCCGGCGACATGGGTGACGGAGCCGCTCAGGAGGGAATAAAAGAGCCTCAGTGAGGAACATAGGGAAGATGGGAGCGAGAGAAAGAGGGACACACAGAGACACAGTAACACACTTAAAAAGATACAGGCACATATCAGCAGGTGCTCCACAGCACAGGATGTAGAAGACCTTTATCATGTATCAGTATGAGTCACTTTGATATGGTGAACGTTCCTCTTTGAGAACGTCTACATCAACAAAAAGCAGTAACACCTTCCATGAAGTGTTATTTCATTTGATCTATATATATATCATGATGATGCCAACGCTGTCTCTGAGATGTTGCCATTGTGTGCTGCTAATTTGCATCAGCAAATATGTTTTGCAAGAGACATAATGCAGTCCAGATTTATATCAACATAATAGTAAGCATTTTTAATGAATCTTTCTGTTAAGATACAAAATGTTGAACTGATCAGTAAAATCTAAACTGGCAGCGTTTGTCTCCTGTTGTCCTGTCCTCTATACTCTGTCCACTCACCCCAAACATCTCCCTGCGACTTCTGTGAAGTACAAGAACGCAGCTTTTTGTTCCCTGGGTGGGAAAAAATCCTGGCTGAAATTACGTTTCTGTCTCAAAAGTGAAATGGGAAAAACAAATTAGTAGTAAATAAATGTAAATTCTAGAAGCAGGGTTGCAAATGTTGTTTCAGAAGCCATTCTTAGGAATCCGCGGAGTCTTTGTAATTGTGTGTAACTGTGTAACACAACGAAAGGTGTGTTGAGACTGAAAGCAAACAGAAAATTAGGATACAAAATACAAAAGAAATACAAAGGCAATGTAAAGACCCAAACAGATGCTATGTGCAGGGCAACATGGAAAAGATAGAGTTAAACGTGTGTTAGGCCATGGCTTTATTGACAATGTTTAGCCCAAAAAATTGCAGCCTTCTCATTCATTTCAATGATATGAATGAGAGTGCATGGGTTGGTACTTACCTACCAAAAGTAATGCACTATAATTCATATATAAACCACGCAACCATGAGTTAGACATGCAGGGCACGAGTGCAGAGTGACCAAATCTGCATAAAGACACGGTTCGGGTGACAGGATGAGTCAAAAACACGTGAAAAATAACGAAACTTTTACTCAGATATCGTACAAATCGTTGAGGATACTTTGCATCTAGCGTTTGGCTAGCACACATTCTTAGTAGATTAGCTCATAACGTGAACAGTATAATTCATGAATGTCTCAACAGACAAGCCATTCGTATGTGTACCGTTGCCATTGAACAGAACTGTGACCGTTGTAGCGGGCTGACTTCTGCACGTAACTACATGATGAGCCAACAAGAGGCGGTAAAAAGGAAAATGCCGGCTTATTGTGGACGGAAGGCCTAAACGTCAAGTCCTCAAACTAGTGAGTGTTACACGTTTTAGGGCCCCACTGACGCGTGTTGTGACCATAGCAACTAACAACAATTGCCATTTTATTTTGAACTAGTCAAAGGACAAAAAAAGTTCAATGTCCGTTCTTCTCTCGTTCTAGTTCTATGGGGACGACTGACTGAAAGACATTCCCATCCTTAGTGTCCTACCCTCTCGCTGGCATTGCTTACATGTTGGTCTCAGTATGGATCACAAATACATATTAGTTGCCCTCTATTATGATTCTGCAAAGGGCATATACTAAGGATTGTGTACTGTAGCTATAAGATATAAATCACCCTTTCATTTTTATATAGCAATATCGTCAAAGGAAAAAAAAAAACATTTTACTCTTTTACTCCATTAGTCCTGTAGAGACTCACTGCACAAATTGTCTGTGTCAAGCACTTACTGTGGCTGCTGGAATTAGAGAACCTCTGTCTAAAAGGGACCACTAACAGGGTGGAGAACTGAGGTGCAGTAGCCACATTTGCATATACAGCTCTCTTTTTCTTCTTTTACTGTGGAACAGTCCTTTAAGTGCCGTGCAGCGTTGACAGTAATGGAGATGAGATTGAAAAATGGGGTTTAAAAACTGTCTCCGCAGACTTGTGACTGTTGCCAAGCCTAACAGATGCTCATCTGATCAATTTCTTACCCCGTTTGTCTTCCTCCCGGGATGAAAGTAGTGGAGATAAATATAGGTTCATCCCACCGTTTGCTTGTTCATTGCAGTAAGGTCCGACATCCTGCCGAGGATTCTGATTATTTCCCCCCTCTAGTGTGTCAGACTCTGCCTAGCCTCAGATCTCTATCACTATTTTCTCCTTTTTTCTATCTTTGTTGTTTTTTTCTCTCCTCCTTCCCCTGCTGTTTGTGTTGTTCCAGTCTCATTTGGTGGTTTTCGACTCACCAGGTTTGGCCTGTTGTGATCTTTTTCCTTCTCAAATCGATCCTGCCTCCGTTTCCCCCCATGGTGGCCAAATCAAGGCACACGCCGATCATCCACAGGTCACTGTCAGGGCCAGAGGTCAAAGGGTGCTGGCCAGGGTCTTTCTCACCTCTCTGTGTGTGTGTGTGTGTGTGTGTGTGTGTGTGTGTGTATATGTGTGTGTCTGTGTGTCTGTGTGTTAGTGGGCACAATTATGGTGATGGAGGTTCTTTCTCCTTTTTTTCTATTTCATACAGACACAAACATGACTTATATCCATCATATACATGTTGTTGACATGAAAATGTTTTAAATAAAAAATAATGTGCAACATTTTATTTGTACTGCCTATTCACTGGGGTGTAAGTGAATATAAATACATTACTCAGATGTGAACGTATCATGTGTTTTGAATAGATACAAATATTTTGCAGTAATCCTATTTATTTATATCTGTATTTTTTCTTTTGACCCAATTGATACAATTTGAGTCATAACACAGTCAAATCCAAACACACAGACATTTATACGCACTGTGACGCTAGCATCTTGGTTGATATGGCCGTATATCCAAATTAGTATCTGTACAGTGCAAACAGGAACTGGAGCCAAAGCAGTAAAGACTTTCCATGATGAAGATTTGCCTAAATGTAACCACATAGGCTAAAATAGGTAGATGTACATTTTTTGTTTTAAGTTGGATGTTCAGACATTCAGCGAGATTCATCCTCAATACATTTTCCTCACTTTTTACCAGATTTGCTGTGTAGTGCTGGACAAAGCTTGACTGGTGTTCCACATGTGTTACTTTTAACTCATGGTCCAACACTGAAGCCCGACAGCTCGCCAACTTGACAGCCGACAGGAAACAAACAGATCCAAGTCTTTGTTTTTTCATGGACACATGGAAGGAACCAACTTTTTTATGGGAGACAGGGTTCAAATACAGATTATTACACTTTATTATTTGGTTGAATAATACATTTGATACACAATTCAAATATAGTTATTTTTCTGTGTGTTTTGTAAGCAGGTAAATGTATACTGTACAACTGTCATTCTAGTCTATTTACAACAACTTTTGGTATTTTTGGGAAACACAGAGACGCAGATACACAGATACAGATAGTAGCTTTGCATTACTCCCCTACTATTTATATAAAGTTTAGTTTGGCATAAACAGACATACATAGAATCGGCTCGTAATGCGGGTGCCAACTTAACCACAGTAAAGTTCTAATTTCAACATGATGATAACAGTCATCCACTTTCCCTGACATCCCCGTTACAGTTCTAACTGACTGACTACCTCACGGTCCTCCTGCAGGCTGACCGGCACACAGACCCAGAGCTCGCTTCCAGTGGGCACAAAGGGAGAGAGACGGGTGAGCCTGATCAACCCCAGTACTGTCAGCCCAATTACTCATTCTCTTAAAGGGCTATTAAAACATAATTGCCCGGCGATTTACATCCAAGTTAACGTGGCCCTGAGATAATTTATTATTTTCCATAAGCCCTTTCTTTTGTGTGCCGACTGAAAGAGTGTGTGTGTGTGTGTGTGTGTGTGTGTGGGGTTGGGGGTGGGGGGGGGGGGGGGGGGGGGG
>CALSCE010010638.1:6957094-6978725 GCA_943593645.1 Bovichtus variegatus | reverse complement strand
GGGGGGGGGGGGGGGGGGGGGGGGGGGGGGGGGGGGGGGGGGACTGTAATTTCCTGAGTCATGAAGAAAGGCATGTTGGCAGACCAGTGTAATTGTTTAAACCCCACTCTCAGACACCTTCCAGTCACCCCCTTTTAATCCTCGTTATCGCTCTCATTAGCCAGGGGTCAGGGGTCAGCCAGCTCCCCCTAGAAACACAAACACAGTGCTGGGAAGAGGAAGGGATGGATGTTGGGTGGATGAAGGGACAGGAGGGTGGGGAGAGTGGAGACAGACATTTCCACTACAGTACTGGCTAGCGTGTACTCTATTTGCTTCATTCCTTCCTTTTTTTTTTTTTTATGTTTCATTGCAAAAGATTGTACACATGCAAATGTATCCATGTACGCACTGTGTCTAAGTGACTGTACACTGTCACATGAATCGACTACTGAAGAGCGAATGTTAGATGTTTTACTAAATAATTGCTTTTTAATATATTATTCAAAAGAAGAATAAAGTCAGAACAGGATTAGAATGTGTTTATATTTTAAATATGACTAAATGTTGACAACATCAAAGTGATCATTGTCTGCAGGTACCACTGGTTTGTCTCAGCCAGCAGCTACGTTTACAATAAAACATTACAATAAATAAAACAACAAGATACTAAGAAAAACAGTTAGACCGCATGCATTCTGTTGTTTTTTTTGTTTTTTTTAACAATTTGCCATCAGCTGAGCTAGCGCACTGGGTCTTTTCTACATGTTTATGCTTGTTGAACAGAGATATTTGGTAAAGTATTGGCTTTTTATTCACAAAGGTTTTATTGCACTCACAGTACCGAGCGTAGAGGGAAGGCGAGAAGCTGCCGCGTGTTAATAAATTACACCAAAACGTTAAAAAAGTACTGATAAAAGAAATGGAGATTATCTATACCACCGCCTCTAATAATTTAGCCCCGGGGCCCGTTTAATAACCGTTTTTGGTACCCATCCCTACTTGTGATATATGATTTTACAACTTTTGTAATCTTCTCAGACTCAGAATATGTACTATACCCTGTTTTGCTGCGAGAGGTTATCAGTCTTTGAAGCCTGGAGGTTAAGACACTCTGTCTCCATGTTTCCTGTCCGTCTCTACTGTCACTTTCAATGGAGGCTGAACTGTCCAAAAAAAAAAAAGAGGTTATTATCTACAGTGGAGCTGAACACCACGAATGTGAATTTGGGAGCTAAGCTGGTAAACACATTGTGATATGTTCTCACTGAAGAGACTTCCTTCTCTGGACTGCAAATTGAAAAAAACTATCCATGTTTTTAGGGATTTTAGGAAGTTACTTCAGGATTTTGCACACTTTTTTCTTTTAGGTTAGTGTGTTGAGTTTGGCATTTGTTTTTTGCACTATTTTTTGTACTGTGTGCTTCGTTCGTGGAGGCAACTGCTGCTGTGACAGGCGACTTCCCCCCTGTAGATAAATAAAGTATCTATCTATCTCTATCTACTAATTGCAGGGACAACGGTGACCTTGCTGTGTGCATCTTACCTGCTTACTTTGCTTTAGTTCTTTAGTTTGGAGCATCTCAACATGTGGATGAGCTGTCCACTGACCGACCACACCATGGACAGTAGGGTGATACCCACTTTATGTCCATGCTACCAACCTATAAGAAGAAGATCAAGCTTGAATTTCATTGCAGCCTGAGCAGTTGCCCCAGATGAATTTGCCTGCAATCGCGCCCACTCTCCTTCCTCACATTGTCTTTGTATGCAATTGGCCTGGCATTCGGTTTGAACACACCTTTAGTGCCAATGCGCACAACTGAGCAAATCACATTGTGCACATTTCTTCAGTGAACAGCTTCCCTCCTTTTTCCCTCGCAAGTGTGACAGGAAGTCAACCTCACAGTCATGTGAGTCATGTCAACTGCTTACTTTATTTCTAATGGACAGTCTGATCTCAAGACACCAAATGTAACAAACACATTGAAAAACAACAATAGGCGCACATTAGTTATCTTTTTTCATTGTTGCGTCTTTCTTATTCTCCCTCCCTCTCCTTCTCTCTCTCTCTCTCTCTCTCTCTCTCTCTCTCTCTCTCTCTCTCTCTCTCTCTCTCTCTCTCTCTCTCTCTCTCTCTACATACTTTGCATGCATGGGGGTCTGTTGAGGTCTGTGGGGGCCAGGGTGTTTCCAGGGTCACATCAATGAACAGTGCTCCTGGCTGTTCTTGGAGCAGACATTTAACCACTACATCTGAGGCTAATACCAGTATGTTTGCATTCGTTCTGTTAATAGCTAATGCTTGTGCTGCCATTCAATATGTTTGTAATAATCAGCAACATTTTTATAGAGAAAGATTCATTTAGATGAATAATGTTTGCAGTTCTGAACTACAGGAGTCTGGTAGTTCTAACGTTCCCTGCAGCACACAGGAACTGATGTTCTTTACATCTCCAGTTTCACATGCCAATGCTAGACACAGTAGTTTGACTGACAGATGCAGAAACACCAGTGAACATGACAGTTATAACTACAGGTTGAACCATTTTTATTGCCAAAAAATGACAAGGTTTTCAGCAATATGTTATTATTGTCATATTGGAAATCCTCTGGCACTGTTAATGGCACAACAAGGCAATGAAACCATCCTTTAAATATGTATGTTTTAGTCCACCACCAGTCCAGACTGAAATTGGATGGATTTTGTTGTTCAGATATTCATGATCCCCAGAGAATGAATCCCTTTGGTGATCCCCTGACTTTTCATCTACAGTGGACACCAGCAGGTTGACATTTGGGATTCCGAGTAAAATGTCTTAACAACTGTTCAATACATTGCTATGCAGTTTGGTGAAGACATTCACGGTCTTTGTGAACTCGGTGATCCACTGACCTTTCATCTATCAAAATTTGTATTTGTCCAATACTTTTTTGTGAGCAAATACCTTGAAAATGAATGACACTCCCATCAGTGTCAACAGGCTAATACCATTTCTCACTGTAGCAAATACTAACGTGGTAATATGCTAAACTGAAATATTAATGACTAATTATTAATTGGTCATATCTCATGTAGTTATTGGATAAGTTATCGATTCAGTATTCAGTATTAAAACCAAGGACTGTATATCTTAAGATAAGATAAGATAAGATAAGATAGAGCTTTATTTATCCCAACGGGAATTGTTGTGCAACAGTTGCAATACACAGTAGGAAACAGTATAACAATTCTAAAATGTACAAATAGTGCAATACATTTTACAAAATATATATCTAACAAGATGTAAACATAAGATGAGCTGAGATGGGGTAAGGTGAAATATTCAACAAGGTGAGGTAAGGTGCGGTATTTAGCAATATAATATAAAGAATCTAAATTTACAGAAATTACAATAATTACAAAAATTACAAAAAAACAAACTGAGTATGAAGAGGGAAGTAAGCTACATATGAACCAGAATATAAGACTGAGAGATATAAAGATCAGGAGAAGATGAAGAGATTAAGAGAGTAGAAGAAGAGAGAGAGAGAGGACCTCAGATCACTGCGTCTCCTCTGTCTACCTCACGACCTGAGGTGGATGTGTTGTAAAGTCTTATCGCCACGGGGAGAAAGGACTTCCTGTGGCGCTCTGTGGTGCATCTTGGTGGTATCAGTCTGTTGCTGAAGGTGTTCCTGTATGAGGACAGCACATGGTGCAGAGGGTGAGAGTCATTGTCCAGGATGCTCGGCAGCTTGCACAGCTTCCTCCTCTCTGACACCACCACCACCGAATCCAGCTCCACCCCGAGTACAGAACCCGCCTTCCCGATGATCTTGTTGATTCTGTTGGTGTCGACTGACCTCGACCTGCTGCCCCAGCACACGACCGCAAAGAAGATGGCACTGGCTACCACAGACTGGTGGAACATCCGCAGCATGATACTGCAGACATTGAAAGACCGGAGCCTCCGCAGGAAGTAGAGTCGGCTCTGGCCTTTCTTGTACACAGCCTCGGTGTTCTTGGCCCAGTCCAGTTTATTGTCCATGTGAACTCCCAGGTATTTGTAGTCCTATACAGTGTCCACAGCCACCCCCTTGATGGGGTGTTTTTCTCCTGCTGAAGTCCACCACCAACTCCTTGGTCTTGCAGGTGTTGAGCTGTAGATGGTTTAGCTCACACCACTCAACGAAGGAGTCCACGACACCTCTGTACTCGGCGTCCCTTCCTTCGCTGATGCAGCCAACAATCGCGGAGTTGTCAGAGAACTTCTGCAGGTGAATAAAAATGGCAACAGAACCGTTCCCTGTGGGTGGGGGGCCCCCGTGTTGTTCAACACAGTGTCAGACACAGAGCCCTACAGTCTAACGTACTGTGGCCTACCAGTCAAATAATCCACAATCCAGGACACCAGGGGAGCATCCACCTGCATCGCCGTCAGCTTACTCCCCAGCAGGGCAGGCCGGATGGTGTTGAATGCACTGGAGAAGTCAAAGAACATGACTCTCACAGTACTCCCCGGTCTGTTCAAGTGAGCGTAGGCATGGTGAAGCAGGAAGATGATGGCATCTTCTACCCCTAGATTTGGCTAGTGGGCAAACTGAAGGGGGTCCAGTGATGTTTTGACCAGGGGCCGAAGGTGTGACAGTACCAGTCTCTCCAGGGACTTCATCAGGTGGGAAGTCAGCGCCACCGGTCTGTAGTTGTTGGAGGCACTGGGGCCTTCTTTGGTACAGGAACCAGGCAGGATGTCTTCCAGTGCACAGAGACCCTCTCCAGACTCAGGCTCGGTTTAAAGATGTACTGGAGGACTCGACTCAACTGAGCAGCACATGTTTTGAGTACCCTCAGGCAGACGCCGTCGGGACCAGCTGCTTTGCCTGGGCGTAGTCTGCACAGTTCACCTTTCACCTGTTCCACCGAGAAGTTCGGGCCGACGTGTCCTGAAGTGTCGGTATGGGGATCTGGTGTTGTGCTGTTGTTGTTGCAGGGGGGAGCTATTGGAGGGGGAGGGAGAGCAGGTATGGTGTTGCTGGAGAGGGTCTGTGGGGGAGGGGGGACAGCAAGGCTGGAAGGTTGAAGGGGGAAGATGGTAGAAGAGCTGGGGGAGGGGCAGACTGGAGCCCTCTCATCAAATCTGTTAAAGAACAGATTCAACTCGTTGGCCTGGTCACGGTCTTTGAAGACTTATTCACGTAGAAGTACATGACCTGAGAAATTTCACTCCATTATTCTGACTCCCTCCAACCAATCATTACAATAACTTAATCATAACTGCAAAAAAACATTTGACATTAATTTAACTGTTCTTGACCCTGAGAATTACAGTCTCACTGTAATGTTTGGTTTTACCACATCACCGAGCCGCCATCGCTGAGCCCCAGAGAATCTATTACCAGAGAAGTTGGGGTCAGAGCGTTACTACATTATTCAACAACTGTAGCACTAGAGCTCTATTCTTACTCCAGACTCAACAGAAAACAGGCGATGTGACCGAGTGATAAGAGAGATGAAGGAGAAGTGACCCGTTCACAGGACAGCAGGGAGCCTGATGGTGCTACCGGGAGCTGAGAGCACTGTCAACACACTTTATACAGCAGACCGTGTGTGTGTGTGTGTGTGTGTGTGTGTGTGTGTGTGTGTGCGTGCACGCGCGATTGTGCTTGTTTGTTAGAGACCATGTGTGAATGTGTGTTTTCTTATTGGTGTGCGATTGGTTGTTTTTTGTAAGAGACTGCGAACGTGTCGGCGCATGCAATAGGAGACTGCTGATGAGTGCGCGTTTGCCAATGTATCTTGGAGTGTGTTATAGAGACTAAAGCTGAATTAAATCCAACCACATCCCAGTATCATGCTCGTGTGTGCGTGTGTGTGTGGAATGTGTTTCATTAGTCGTGCTGCTTCATGTGCCCGTCTGCAGCTCCGGTCCAGTATAGCAGCCAGTCTGGTGCAGGGATGAGGCGGGTAAGCTCCCGATCACTCAGCCTGGACTCTGCCTCCCTCTCCATATGGCCACAGAAAGCCTCCTCTGCCTCCCCAGGCCTCTGCCAGTGCAAAAAGCAATTGTGTGGAATGTGTAGGAATTAAGTAGCCCATTATTCAGCGCAGACATGCAATTAAAAGAGCTGCAGTCGTCACTCGCAGTAGACATCGCGTGAGTCATGTCACTATAACTCAACACAGCGGACGCCTGCCATTTTTTGTTCTTAAGAGGGAGGAGTAAACACATAGACACATAGACAGACACACACTTAAGAGGCTAACACAATTCCTGTCTTCCATTTGCTGTACACAGTCATTTAAACAGACATTCACAACCATAAACATTCAAATGTTTCAAGTCTATCTTAATACAATATTGGGTGTCCATATATGTTGAAAGAGTTACTGGTTGCTATTAAAATTTCTCTTGTCCATATTAGCCCTGAAGTGATCTCTTCCTAAAGTGACTACACTGGAATAAATGGTAGACAAAATCAACAATCCACAATCTGTGATGAAAAGGTCTTCTATATTAGACTATCATGGCTTCAGCAGTAGTTTCCTTCCACAAAATCTCCTTTTTTACCCTTTTCACCAGCAAAATTGAATTAGCTCTTAATTAATAGATTCCTTTCCCATTGCAAGTATGACTTTCTGTTTGTCTTTCTGGTGTGTCACGTTCAATGTCACGAATGAGCCGGAAAGCAGGGTTAGTCAATGGTGGTTTGTTTTTAATTTTTTTATTTTATATCTGTTACTTATTCATTGGTGATTGCTAGAGCAGTGGAAAGACTAACAAAGATGGTTTTGATGAGTTTTATTTGGTTTCTGTTTGGTAAGTTTCCGTAACTGACGATCCGAAATTCGCACCCACGCGGTTCATCCGCAGTAATTGGACAGCTGTGCGGAGGTGAGAAAGCAAGCAGGGTTTGAACTTCTTTCGAAAGCTCTCTTTTTTCATTTGTAACACTGTGACAAGAAAACTATTCCCTCACTTTATCTGTGTTTACAACTGAGTGCCACACTAAAAATGCTTTCCAGGAGAGTCTGTATGAAAATGTGCACCGTTATCTCCATATTTTAACAATATCGCATTTTTTCACTCCGCCTTCGTGTTTGGCAGTTACAAACCAGTTATTTTCTGGCATAACCCGGTCCCTTACTTTGTGTGTGCCATAGTCTGGTGCTCACATAGCAACCACAATGCAAAACATGGGTCTCAGTTATCTTCCAAGTGACTTGGAACTGAGAATGAGACTGAGTTGGTAATACCTAAACATGAACTAATATATAAAATAAAATAAAAATGCATGACATCCATTTCCCCCTATTATGGTATGGGATGCATATTCCCCTGTTTCTAGTGACAATTCTTTGGCTTGTCTGATGTATGAAGCCCAGTTCTGGTCTGATCATTTTCAGCCCTTTCTTTTTTAACTTTGTTAGCATAGAGAATTTAAATATTACCTGCAAACCACCATGCCATAAAGTATTACAGTGTTGCAGAATGACAGGTCACCAAAACTGCTCATCAGACTGAGAAAGAGAAAGAGAAAGAGAGAATTTTGGAATAAAAAACTGCAACTTTCACACTTATTTGTCTGAGGCCTCGATGAGAAAGAGGACTGTAGATTGTCTCCCATCTCTAACACTAGGAATGGATCACTTCAAGGCCAGTATGAACAGGAGGAATACTTACAGCCACTGACAATTCTTTAATCGTATACCAAGCACACCTCCAGTGGTTTAAGACCTCTTAAACCATAGCCCTCTCCAAGGAAAAAACACCTAAAACAACATACCAAAAATTAATCAGGAATACACCCTCAACCATAGGTAAGGTAAGAAGCTAAAGAATATAAATCAATTGTACACAAACCTATATCTATTACCATTACAGAGTAAATAGAGTGTAGATAGAATGTAATAAACACATAAATATGATTTTTTTTTCTTGACTAGTTTATAATCTAAATTATAAAGGCAATATCACTTTATAACCAAGACCCCATGGATGATGATGCATCTGAGCGTATTCTCCTACTCTTTTACTAACTTTACGGAACTGTACATTTCATGGAAATACACTGAAAGACGCCCTTTGTGATACAATTTATAAAGATATACTCAGTCTCCTTGTTTTGGTCGGCATGTGAGTAATTGTAATAAGACAGACTACCATTTAAGGCAACCCACATGCATACCTTGGCATGCGGATGAATATGTGCAAGTGTGCAAGTTGTTTTACAACTGAAGTGGTTGATTTGCTGTCTTATTGTACGTTTTCATTATGTACACAGTTTAAGCACCCATTTAGACACGTGGTTAACGTTGTGAATTGAAACAAAACTTTGGTGTCAAAGCGAAAAGCAAACACCTATTTGGCAATATTTCGGATTGAAACCCGATGCTAATAGGGAACCAGATAACGTTAAATCTACAATCTGTAAACTTTTGGTACGATGTTGTGAGGAGGATGAAGTGGGAGCTCTCAGTGCAGTGAGAGCTGGACTGGAGAGAAAAGACACCATCTAACGTTAAAGACCAAAATAAGAGCGACGAACATCTCTTCTTGTAAAATGTTCGTGTAGTTGGCAAGAGTTAATTAATCAATGGGAAAATGTTCTCACTGTGGCATCCTTATGCCACCTCAAATCTATGGCCATTTAATCGGCTGATAACATTTAAAGCGAGCTGTTTAAACTGATTTCTTGGCAAGTGATATATATTTCAATGCAATGCTCTGGTGACCATTTTAAGAGTTGGCGTGAAAAAAAAACCACATTGTAATATTTTAGTTTAACTTTTATAGTTGAACCAAGTTGCTCCACTGAGATTAAGAGTCATTTTCACCGACTGGCCAAAAGAGAAACATTATGAGAAGCAAATGTGGCGTAAAGAAAAACACATGATGATTGAATCCAAAATAAAAACATACCGCGTGAGCACACAGACCCAGAATGACCTTACACATAAAATGAATTGAAACTCCAATCAATTCTCAAGGTTCCACACTACCCAAAGAAGTAGTGCAGTGCTTGTCTCTAGTGTTTCCTTTAGTTTGTTTCTATCTCTTCTGATAGCTCATATCAGTCTGTTCACAGAGCTAAGCCTGAGTGGGCTACAGTGTAAATATCCCAGACCTATTATTACTCCAACAAAATGTTCCTAGCTGTTGTCAAGCCACTAAGTACAAAATGGTGAATTGCAGACATGAAGAGAGATAATTGCCACTCACACTGGAAATTTGGCAAGCGCCTTCCCCACGAGACCCGGATGAAATGGTGCTTCAACCCCCGAAACTGTCATTCTTAATGAAATGGTAATTACAAACCCAGCGGAACAGCTGAGGGGCCTGCCGGGGCCCACGGAGCCCAACTACCAGAATAAACCTGCTACAACAACCTGCAGAGAGGAGGGAGGGAGGGAGGGAGGGAGGGAGGGAGGCAGGATGGAGGAGGTGGGAGGTGGGAGGCAGGAAGGAGGAGGGGGAGAGAAAGACGATATAAAGCAGGAGAGAGGTTCAGGTAGGCAGTAACACCAATAATCTGAGATTTATTTCAATTGTGAAATGTAATACACACTCCAGGTTGGAGTGTGCTGTACACTGGGACCCTCATCAATAACGCCGGCTGTGTGGAAGGCAGGAGGGGAGGTTGGTTAAAAGCGCCCACACAGCCTGGGTAATTGATTGCTTTGTAAGTGAACGTGTCTTTAACCTTTGGGAGGTCAGGCCCAGTCGGACACCATCAGTCCTGCCTGGGGTTGAACCGCTTCCAGCCGTTTGTCTTCCGCTGCTCCCTCGTCTCAGGGCCGATTTGTCAAGCATGAGATGTTTTGGGTGTTTAGATTACAGGCGAGATGGGAAAACAAAGGCAAAATGCCACCCCAAACAAAAGGCCTGAGCCTGGATCTCCCACTGATCAGCAGGCTGGGCTGGAGGCCAGCTACCTGGGGTGCTAAAACTGAAAGGGTGGGGGGGGCTTTGCTGAAACAGAGCCACAATGAAGCCCCCAAAACACAGCCACCGTGGAGCTTGAACCAGAGCCAGAATGGAGGCTGAACGAGAGCCAACGTGAGAATTGAACGACAGCCAGAACGGTGACATGAGATAGAGCCGAAATATCGCCTTGAGACGCAGCCAAAATGGCAGCTAGGGACTCGGGGGGATAGGAGGGAGCTCGGGGCGGCTAACTGTGTTCTTCACGGCAATACTCCTCATCACTGGAGATTTTAAAGTGTCCTTTTGCCACCCTCCCAGGTACTTAGGCCTGTCTGTCTGTCAGGCTGTTAGAGAGTGACTAAAGATGATTTATCTCTTAGATTATCAGGGCCAGTAGCTACGCCGTCGCTCATACGACACCCTGGAGAGACAGGTCAGAACCAGACAACACCTTCTAGGACCAACACATCTTTCTCTCTCGTGAGGAAGCAGCCATTTATAGCTGGCCTGCACTCAACACTCTGACTCGAGAAAGTCAAACTCACATATTGTTAAGCACATGTGTGGATTATGGCTGTTTATTTATTTTCAGACGTGATATTTCATCGCCGCGAGGTAAAAGCAGCTTGCGCTTGTGTGTTCGTGTCAGTGTGTAGCGTATGAACAAGTGTGTGCACATGCAAGAGTATGTGTGTGTTTGTGTCAAAGCACAAGATGCTGTGTGTGCCTGCCAGTTCCATCTGTTGTTCTATTACCATAGACGTGATGTACCTGCCACTTCCCTCCTCAGTTGAGGTGTGTGTGTGTGTGTTGTATTCTCCCATCCTGTTGTTAGATCTGACAACTACTATCACAAGCTTGTTGTGAAAAAAGGGGGAAAGAGTACTCTCAAGTTCCAGATCTCTTCCCGAGTCTGACAGACAAACAGTCTGGGATTGTGGGAAAGCTACACTCCTCTCTTACACTCTTCATCTCACTCCTCTGTCAAGATTTAAGAAGCCGAGAAGTGTATTTTGACACTATTCTCTAAAGAGCAGTATGTTCGATACGATATGATATACTAGTGCTTTTACTTAAGTTTGGTTCAGGCTTTTTTTATTCACGCATGTTCCTTCACGCTTCTATGTAGAGCTGCAACGATTAGCCAACTAATTGTGGATATACTGTACAGAAAATTAATCACCCACTATTTGGATAAGTGATTCATCATTAAAGTAATCTGTCATGCAAAAATACCAGAAAAGTCTGTTTTCAGGAGATCTCCTTTTCCCCCCTCTGTTTTACATCATATTAAAGTCATATTTGGGGGTTTTGGACTGACAAATAAAGACATCACCATGGACTTTGAGGAACTGGGTTGGGCATTTTTCACTATTTCCTGATATTTTATTGACCAAACGCCTACTTTAAGCTGATCCTCTCCTGTCATCCACACTGCCTTACAGTGTGTTCAAGATTTACAGTCAGTAGGTTGAAAGTTTTTTGTTATAGTGTGGATTCATTACCTAAGTTGCGGTACCGATACCAAAACAACACTTTTTACCTTACTTAAAAAATAAATATATAAAGAAAAAACGCACAAGAAGTCTAAAATGGGCTAAATTTGTATTTAATCAGGAACTATCCAAAAGAATAATCTACCTTTCCAAACAAATAGTTCCATGATGCCGCAGGAAGAAAAAAAAACTAAGGAATTAACTCAGGAAGGGAACTGCCTCTTGTGCATTCATGTTTGCTTCTCCACTGCATTTGAAGAACTGTAAAGTTTAAACAAATTAGTCCAGTAACTTTTTTAAAAAAACTACATCGGCAGGATCCATTTTCACACCTGAGGAAATAACACAGAGTTTAGTTGTTCTTTCTTTGTATTGTTGCGTGATGTTTGAATGGATGTAGTGCATGATACAGGAGACGTGCAGATGTGAAAAGGGATATTGAGAACTGCATATTGTGCCCTGAACATTCCTTACTCATCACCAAGTCCTAACCCCAGAGGAAGGACTATTTAGCACCAGGAGCCATCGCAAAGGAAATACATTTAGCTCCTGGTTCCTCGTGTCAAAATGCAGGTAAGGCTCCTGCGTTCCAAAAAGGGTTTCTGGGCCCCTGAAAGAGCTCCTGCAGTGGAAATGAGCAACACCACACACATTTCAGCTGATACCAAAAACAGAAAGAAGTTCAATACCCAGACCTTATCATAAAAAATGAGAAGCAACCAATAATGTGATAGTCAGATACGTTTGACCTCGGAAGAATCAAGTAATGAAGAGCCAATGCGAAAAGATTTTTTGCAATTTCCCCACAATTTTGTGTAGTGTAGTTGTTTGGAAAATATGTTGAGAACAGTCAGGTTTATTGCTATTTTGGTCCGTCTGTGCATTGACTGAAGATCAATAACCTCACAACTCTGTCAGCTTTATCAATCTAGATGAATGAAAGAGTGTGCATGCATTTTACAGTTTTGGAGTTTCAAGTGTTTATGTGCTTGTGGGTGTAAAAAGAGGGCGTGTGTGTGTGCGTGTGTGTGTTTTGTGAGGGTGCTCTAATATGAGGAATAATATGTGTGTGGTGTGCACGTTTGTTTGTGAAATGTAAGTGCATTCTTATTATACACAATGCATTCTTGCAAGCCATTTCTATTTCATGTAAGGCTATAGATCGTCTCAGGGCAGCGGGCCTCTCTCTTTCTCCCTCTCTCTCTCCCTCTCTCTTTTTCTCTCCCTCATTCTCCCTGGTGGGGTTGTAAAACTGGCCTTGCGTCTCTGACCCAGCCACATAGATTAATTAATTATCCAGACCTCCTCTTTTTTCATTGCTGAGCCAATTACGCTGTGACTGAGCCTGTGGTCTATACACATGTGTTTTAGAAGAGAGAGAGAGAGAGAGGGTATCTGTGTGAGTGTGTGAGCAGGAAGATAACAGATATGGCTCATCCACAGACTAACAATCCCCACTATCAGTTAATATTAGAGTATCTGTGCAATGAAATTGTTTCCTGTGAAAGGAGAGCAGATCTATGTGTGGGTAATTGTTGGCTTATTAAGAGGAAGTTGCGGCTCTTTACAGTTGTGTATGTGTGTGTGTGTGTGTGTGTGTGTGTGTGTGTGTGTGTTATTTAGACACAATACGTGTATTAGGCTCTTCTCCTTATTCCTCATTAACCTCATCTCTTGGAACTTTTGTTTTGAGTGGAATATTGCTCAACTGAAAGTATTTCTTTCCTTTGCAAGCTTGAAGTATTGTTATGTTGTACGCACAGATGCAAAATGTTGACGTTAATTGTGTGTGTGCGTGTGTGCGTATGCATTTGATTGATGGGTCAGCAGATAAACTGGGCTGAATGAGCCGAGTGCGTGTTTGTGTGTGACATACACCGACTCGCCCCGAGGGACAGGGGAAGCGGAGCACTGCACCTCCTGCAGGGGGTGCCGTGTCTCCCAGCAGGGGGGTGCAGCAGGCAAACAGAGGGGAGCCTGTACAGCTCTCCACCCAACCCCCCCCCACACACACACACACACACACACACACACACACACACACACACACACATCGCTCCACTCCACCCTACTGTGCTACAAGACGGGTGGGGGTTGTAGGGACCCTGTGCTCTTCTAAACCTCCACTAATGCATAATTCATGTACAAGTAGCAATTTTGATATTTTACTAGGGGGGTACAAAAACAGAAGAAATCTCAAAATATAGTTCCACAACAGCCTGCGCACTCGTCCTCCTCAACACTGTTTTTCTTGTTTCTTGCTCAGATTGAAATTATGTCACCACCATGATTAGCTGACAGCAAGTTGTTGGCAACGTAAATCTGCTCTGGAGTTTCAGTTAAATAATTTGTTTTTAAATCACATTTCCACATCAGTTTTGGGCAGATTACTGCAAAACTGAGCAATGACTGATGACCAGAAATATTCAATATTATTTGATTAACCCTAATGTTGTGTTAGGGGTGTTGTATATACCGGTATTGATGATAACTGTGATATTTAAATAATGAAATATTTATATCATATAATATACCTATGATAATATGTAATAATACGTGTAATTAATCCAGCGCCTCTTCAATTATTTCCAACTTCAGTTATGGCTACAGAATCTCTCTCCAACTCCTTACACTAAAAGGGTAACATTAAAAAAGGGAGAAAATGCACAATAAACAAAGTCAAAGAGTCATTTGACTGTTAGCATTATTAATTGAATTACATTTTTCTATAGATATCACTATATATCAGGAATTATTTTGGCCACAATAATTGTGTAGTGAAATTGTGATATTGTGACAGCCCTATGTTGCGTTTAGGGAGACCCAGGGTTCTCTTTAACAGCTTAAGAAACATACTTAAGAAACAGACTGACATACATTGCTTTATAAAAAACGATTTTAAACTGATGACATGTTTCAGAAGTCAAACATGTAAAACGTGCAAAAATCCAATAATTATATTCTCTCCCAACACTTCCCCTCCAAAATCCCACTCCCTAAACATAAGTAATGTCACTATTTATGCATGTCCACTTTCCATTTCATGGATTTGATCTACTCACTGAGGTCTTTTCCATAATGCAAACATTAATGCTATATGCCCTTAAACTGACCTGCAACCCAAAGGCATATATTCTTTAATATTGCATGTGTAATACAGAACTTTTGAACTCTACTTGGCTTCCACGATTCAATCATGTAGCAGATACAGTACATACCTTTCAATAAGTACACACAAACAGACTTTGTCTTTGATCGTTACGTTTCAGTTTGCTCTCTCACATTTAGTGATATGGCATCAAATATTGTCCATTTGAAGAAGCAAACAAAAGCTCCTGGTTCAGTGTTTGCTTTGTCCGGAGGGAAAGAAAAGCACTAGGAGGGTATCTGATGCCAAGCTTGTAGCACAGCGCTTACTCTATCCTTTCTCCCCCCCTCTCCCTCTCTCCCTCTCTTCCTCTCTCTCCCTCTCTCTCTCTCTCTCTTTCCCCACAAGGGCAGAGACATCTAAAAGGACTGTACCTTGGTGTGCGTCCAACAAAAGCTCTCTGCTGAATTTCATCCTCTTTTGAATTTGTGTTTGAATAACACTCAAGCTACAAATCAAAATATGTTGGACACTGAGAGTGAGGTCATGGGGTATAGATCATTGTGGCTTCCAGAGAAGTCTCCTTGTGTAAGAGAAGGGGACGGGTGGCTGCTACTTTGACTGATGGCTGTGGAGACTAAGAGGGCCGTTTGGTGCCCATTCTCCTGAGACTAAAACCATGTCCGTGCCAAACCCCTCATTTTCCTTCCCGCAATATATTTCATTAAACTTTTAACTCTTTGCAAGGTAATTCACTTGACATTTTGCGGCTGTGCTGTTGAAGGCTGCTGAGTGTTTCTCCCTCTGCAATTTCACGTCAGACAGATATTTGCCTAATACAGCCTAAATTTGTATTCCAAATTCTTTTTTCTCTTTAAAAGCACACATTCAGAACAGATAAATGGATAAAATTGTATAACATCCAAGCCAACAAAGCTGAGCGGCGCGGCACAGCATTTCATGGTTACAGCCGTGCAGGTCCCAGTGGCGCAGATATAATTAAGACCTCTTCTTAATTACTTAATAAGCCTAATTAGTAACATTTCTGAGCAGCAGATTTGGCTGTAAGAGCGATGGAAATCAGACAAATGTTAAGTCCATTTGTTATTTAATTTAAATCCTGATTTTAATGAAATTAGTGCATCATGATACAACAGAAACAAACCACGCTGGGATTGACCATGGGGCTAATGCCGTTTTCAATTCTCCTGATAAACATTTAATTAAGTGGTACAAAAAGGGGATAAAAAAAACATAGAAAACAAAGGTAACAAGAAAGACACTCGGAGAAGAGTGCAGACCTCCACCAAGGCCAATGGTGCATTTAAATGCCCTATCTGCTTCAGGAAAGTTAAACATAGTTTATGTATCGTCCCTGTGATTCGGATCCTTGACCCATGCTACACCTTTCCCCCAACTTTCTTAAAAATTGGGCTAGCAGTTTTTCGGTAATACCGCTGACAAACAGACGGACAAACCAAGCCGAAAACATAACCTCCCGCTTCAGTCATGTGTCACCTTCATCAAGTGTTTATTGTCTCCACTCTTCATTCATTTTTCATTAGGCCAGATGTGATGGAGAGGTGCGTGAAACTGACCGGGGGTCTGCCGTGTTGTCGTCAGGATAACTAAGGCAAGCCCACCAATCACGCGCAGGAGCTGCTCCTGCATTCCTGGCCACTTAATTAGAAGTTGTTGGTACCACAGAAGGTGTCACCAACCTTTTCAAGCGCTGAACAGATGGTGTCCCCTCTTTTTGAGGTCCTGCCAATGCCCACTCTGTGGCTCCTGGGAAAATGACCTAACTCACAGGCAGCTGCTTAGTGCGGCTTGAGTGATTCTTTACAGCCACTTCTATTGGGGGGGGGGGACTTAGCAGGACGTACCACTGCAAACAAGGGGTGAGGCCGCAGTAGCTCGGTCTCTGGATAGCTGCAAAAAATCTGTTTTGGTTGCAGTATACCAGTTGTTAAAGCTGTGTTTTTAATGCCATGTGCAAAGACGAAGCGAGGACCTCGACCCCGGAGATCTCGATGTCTCAGTACTGGTCGGGTCTGTGTGCACTTTCCTCCGCTGCTGGCAGATGGTGTGAATATCAACAGAGAAAGGACCTGGGAAGACCCGCAGAACAAAAAGTGAAAAGGGTTCCTCGACAGTTACAAAGAGGGCCCATGGAGAGGTGGGGGGGGGAGTGGCCTTCGTCCTAATGGATAAAAAGAGGGAGGGAGTTAAGAGTCTGCAAGGGCATTTGCCGTCTAGGAGTGAAAGTGGATGGAGAAAATGCGAGGGCCGCAGATTCGATATGTGTGGAGGCGGGGGGTCGGGGGTTTAACACGCTTCGTGCTGCGTGGACAGAAGATCTGCTGTCACTCTGTTGTCGGCTTGGCTCAACCTCCCTACGACCACGCAGGAGGTGGAGAAACAACAAGTTGAAAATTTGATGACTGTGTTTTCTGACTAATTGCCGATAGGATGTGGGTTTCATCTTAAAGATCTTTTTGAATCTTAAACAATGTTTCCAAAAACCTCAATCAAATTCATTAAAGAAAAATGTACAAATCCTGCGATTAAATTCCACACGCCACAACAGCCATAAATCCTGTTCTGTTTGGAGAAATCACAAGGCTTGTGATGAAAGTAACAGTGTATTAGTCTCTCCATTTCTAGCTCCTGATGACGAGATGTCTGACTAGGCCGGGGATTCTTCTTGAAAAGCGGCTCAGCTCAGCGGTGGCGTTTCACTGACATGGCAGGGGACATAAAATCTGTCATTTTCATCATGTTCTATCGTGGGTAAACCTGTTTCCTGCAGCTTTCTCTATCAGATATATGTCTGTAGGTTTATGGCCATGGAGCTGGGGCAAGCCCGATCGATCTGCGGGAGCTGTAGGATTTAATAGGTGCACAGCTCTCGCTAAGGGGTACGGGGTGGGGAGGGTATATTTAATCACTAAAAGGGAACAAGGTGGCAAGCCCCGGTCACCAACAGTTTCTGTTTTATGAGAAGTCAGTTCTCCCCACACTGTGAAATATCTAAGTGATCTATTGTTATTGCTGGTGTTTGTATTGTACTTATGCATTTTAGGTAGCCAAATCAAGAAATGTAATTATCAGTTTTTCCCCTATGTGCATTCAACATAATTAGCGCCACTGCTTTATAAAAAAATCTCTCTAAATCTCTCTCTCTACGTTAAGCAGCTAGAGTCGGGGTCGAATGACGATAAAAATCGAACACCACCAAACTTTGCCACCGTTTAGCAGTCTGGTATTGGTTATTGGTTATAGGACGTTCAAAAGCACAGTTGTTGGAAGGCTCTGCTACTGGTTCAGTGAAGATGTAGAGACAATGGCGCACATTGGCGGAGGTCCCGGGGGGAAGAAACTTCAGTAGCAAATATCGGATCAAATTCACAGTTTATTTATGAATGTATTGTTAGGTCTGTGTCTATAGATCTATAGATGCTGTGGGGTTTTAATAGGCTGTGTTTTCTGTTATGATCTGATTAGCTAAAATAGTTTGTGACGTGGCAACAGGTAATACTGTTTGCTACTTCCGCAATTACCTAACGTTAGGGACATCAATAATCTCAGCCAGTTTCCTTTTCAACACATGTTCATTGAAATATCTCACAGAAATTTAAATATATTCCAACCTGTGTATTTATTTAGTAATGATATGTTGTATTTGAATGTAATTTTTGCCAAATGTTGACCGACCTATATAGCACGCATTTTTGCCAAAATGTAATCCCTGTAAATCTTTGTACATTTAGCTTTATAGATTAAAAAAATTGAAGTGAGTTTGGTAAACTGGTTGCTAAGGAAAAGAAAGGCTGATGATGGTCTAGATCATGGGTCTTCAACAGGGGGTCCGTGACCCCTAGGGGGTCCTCAGAGTTGCTGCAGGAGGTCCGCCAAGTTATTGTTTGATAATGCTTTGAAAGTTGTTGGGGTTCTTTCAAACTTAAATATGTCTGCAAACACACATTGCAGTAACATGAATCCAACACATCAATAGTAAAGATGAATAGTCCTACTGGTAATAAAAAAATAAACAATGAATTCTCAGCTAGCTAACCTGTGCTAAATCACTGTGCGGCACTTATACATGTATGCACTCTAAATAGTTATGCTTGTACATGGCTATTTAGGCCACCATACACCCAGTTTAATATGCAACTCATGTAGTCGAGGCTCCCTGCTCCGTCTCTCCTGTAGCTAAGGCGTCCTTGGCCTGAAAAAGGTTGAAGACCCCTGTACTAGATGAAGCTGAGGTTAGCTGGATAAAATTAAGGAGGAGAGGAGGTGGCTATTTTGTCTCGTCAATGTGAAATGTGAAAATGGCTATTATTTGATTTCATTCTTGCGTCTTGGTTGCTTAATCAGGTACTTTACTTCATGTATTCCATTATTTGACAGGACCACAGGTAGTACAGGTGAGAGAGGGAAAGTGTGGAAAGGGATGAGAAAAGAGTACATAAGAGAGGAGAAAGAGGCAGAGTAGAAGGACAGGAGAAAGGCGGAGGAGAGGCACAAGAAACATAAAAAGAATTCTTAAAAACAGTGCTGTTTATTTATTTTTAGTAACATTTAACCAACAATACTAAAAATTAGTTTGAATGCATCTTTAAATATGTATTAGGGAGCATTTAGGACCCCGGTTCCTTGTAATCAGTTCATTTTTGATTACTTCTAACAAACATTGATTGCTAGATAAAAACACTTTCATCTCCAATCATCTAAGCGCATTTGGAACTTGAAGAGCCAAATAATAATATGTTCAGGTTCTTTATTCCCCATTAGGATCCATGTCAGCTGATTCCTCGCTACTCTAGCCTCCTGCATTCATCTCTTGTCGGCTGTGTTTTGCTCCAACTCTTCACAGCTTTCTCAAACCCCCTGAATGACCTTGAACTTCAGCAGCACACCTCAACCCCAAACACCCGTCTGCCTAATGCTATTATGCCAGGCCCTACATGCTAAAAGTCATTGGTGGTGATAGTGCCTGATTAGATTGTGTCCATTGATCGCGCAGCGTGCTGTTAGGACGAGGATGGTGTGGGCTGCCGCTCCTGCCTCTCCTCCACACTGACAGTCTGAGACAGAGGAGATGGAGCCCCATGCAGGGCAGCAGATTGAGTTATTGATCAGCTCTCTCCTGTCTCCTGTCTCTGTCTCTCTCTCTGCTGCTCCCAGAGACCCCGTCATCAGGATAATGAATTTCACTTATTGCAGATTAACGGCATAAGGTCTGTATGGTAATAATGGCAGAAATTAGCTCTTTGTCACCCCCTCTGGATTTCCAAGAGGAGGGGTTGGGGAGAATGAAGGTTGTTACGGCCCTGGTTACTCAACCTGAGGACTGTGATTTTAACAAGCGGGAAGTGAAAGAGAGAAAGTGCGTGAAAATGAAAGATATGGCGAAGAATTAATACTTATGAGGACTACGATTTTGAGCTTCACTGAAGTGGCGGGGGAGAGTTCTGATGCAAGACATTCCGGTTTGATGGAGGAGAGTGAAGGAGACTTTAGAGAGGAAAAGAACACTGAATAGCAGGCTGATCTGCGAAGAAGAGAGGGCAAAGTGGAAAGATGAGAGCAGGGTGATTCAATAGAGACGTAAAGAGATGGCTAAGCAGGAGTGGAAAAGTGGAGGAGAGAGAGTAAGATGGGCAACGGTCACACAGTCAGCAGGCAGCGACACCGCTTAAGGGTCGCCCATTGTGTCTCCAGCACCCAGATTGGGGTGGAAAAGAATGAATAATGAGGCTTGATTACAGTCCATGTGATGGCACATTGTTCAGAATCAATCCTCCAGGCAATTACGGGCGGTACACACAGCAGCCCTTAGCTCATCCTGGACAGAGCGGAGAGCGAGTGTGTCAGAGGACAACATCGTCCTCGTCAATGACTTGTTGCCTCCTCATGTCGGAGCCATTAGCACTTACTCTTCTCCCGCAGCACATTCAGCCGCTCGTGTAGAAGCCTGCAGTTTACATGTGTGTGGGTTTATAAGGATGCTTTTTTTTCTTATCGCTTACATAAACGCATGTTCCCTGCTTGTTTTCAGGTAGGGTTTTGGATTGTTGGATGCAGGGCTGATGGTGCAGCAGGCCGCGCACTTCAACGCGGTTACGCCACAGAGGAAGTGCCTGCAAGAAGTCACACTCCATCCTACCAGGTAATAACTTCAACAAGAAACTTTATTTGTTTATATAGCACCTTTCAAAACACAGGTGCAAAGTGGAAAAAACCCAACACTTTTAAAACACAGAGAGAATGAAATGCACTAAAAAGCCAAAAATTCAACGCATAATAAAACACAGAGAGTAAAAACAAATAAAAATGTTATAAAATATAAATAAGATCACTAGAAAGCTTTTCTAAAAAAGTGTTTTTTTAAAAGTGATTTTAAAAAAAAAGAGACAGAGTTTGCAGCCCTGATCTCTTCAGGCAGGTCATCAGAGTCTAGGAGGCCTGATTGCAAAGGCTCTATCACCTTCGTCTATGAGTCTGGACTTTGGAACAACACGGAACAATGCATCAGAGGATCTCAGGGTGCTGGAAGGGACAAAGGGCAATAAGACATCTGATAAATGACTCTGGGCGAGGCATCTCAAGTAATCAATAATATCTTAAAATCAATTCTTAAAGGTTCAATGTGTAATTCTGAGCCACCTGCTCCAGAATTAGGGGGCAGTATTTCACCTCTACACTGGGTCCATACGATCTCTAATGTTCATATTTTAGTTGTAGTAGTTTGGCATATTTATTGTATTCTAATGTATTCTTTATATTGTGTATTGCATTTACTCCTGTGTGATGCCTGTCAGTCAGTTAGTGGGCAAGAATACCAAACCTGCTGTCTTATAATCTTCACGTGCGGCTGATCATCTGTGTTTACTGGGCACTGAAGTTAACCGGGGCTGTAGTCTGTGTAACGTTGCGTTAGTTTGTTTATTGGACTAAATCCAAAGTGGCAGAAACTAGAAAACGACCCGCATACTCGTTTCGTCTTCCCGGTGGCGGCGCAGCCAGGAGAGCAGCCCGCCGAGGGAGGAGAGAGGTCGGCTGAGTCGGCACTCGGCAGCCGCCTCCGTCAGACGGAGCCCCAGTCAGCGGCCGAAGAGACTCGAGCTCAGCCAGAACCAGAAGCAGCC